>BLKR01000377.1:448523-557798 GCA_011170035.1 Teleogryllus occipitalis
CAGACGGACGGACAGACGGACGGACAGACGGACGGACGAACGGACGTTGTGACGTCAATCGATTTTTAGACATCAATGACCCGCAAAACATGGATTCTGGGAATACCACGTGTTAAATAATGTTTTTCCTAAATTGAGCTGCATTTATTCACTTTTTCGTTGCCAGGAAGTTTTTCTGCCGAAAATTCGCCGTTTTTTTACGCAACATTACAGAACTTTCTCTCTTCTGCATAAGCAGTAGCGAAAATGTAAAAATATAGTAAAGAATGAAATATATCGTGGATGCCAAACTTACTCCTTGCAAATATGCATCATTCATAAGAAATAGGCAATGAGCTTTGCTCAAGAAGTAAATTTTCTGCAATCAAGAACAATAGAAATATTAGCAAAATGTGATTAATGTTGATGCATGATTCATGGTATTTGATTAATGTTCCAAAGAAATAGATATATTTAGGAAGAAAGAACCACCAAAATGTATAAACGATATTTTCCAACGTTGAATCATCAAGCATTGTATTCAAATCGCCCAACTGACTCACGGACATTTCTTTGTGGTTTTGACGATCTCTCCGCATCTACTCTGACATGTATCTTCCCGAGAAGTCTGATTTCCCGAGAAGTCTGAAGTCAAACGATCTTGTAAGAGCATCCCTTGTTTTTGATATTTGTACGGAAAAAGTATTCTCAAAAATGTAATATGACGATTCACATCCGATATTGATATTTTTAAATATTGATGCATACGTTTTTGTTCATGATTAGAGGATTAATGGCTTCCTTTATTCTTGAACATTATTACTGCGATAAAATTTCACGTTACATAAAATATTATTTATTTTAAGGACTTACATATTCATAAATGTAGCCTTTATGATGGATAATGGGCAGCGCACTCTCTTTCCGTAGTGTGATCCCGTGTTCGATTCCCGGTGGAGGCAAAAATACTTGCAGCTGTCCTTTAAAATCGCTCTATAGGATGACATGAACGCCATTTTGCTCTATTCTTTTGTTTTGTAAAAAATTACAAAAATTTAATTTTTTGACTCGTTTCTCACGTCGTGCATGTGCTCTAAACATGTCATATAAGATTTCATCGTAAACTCAACCGTTTTCTGTGAAAATATGCTCAAATTTTCGCGTTTTGAAAATCGCTCAAATGTCATTTTCTCACAAATGGTTCCAAATTTGTTTTGCAATTTTTTCCATCAGATAGTGCTAATTGCACTGTTTAATATGACGTTAAGTTCATTTTGGTGTATTCTTTAATTTTTGTATTTTTTATGTATTTTTTCGTCTCCACTACATTTTCCTTTTCGTCACCACTTGTTATCTGGGCTCGTCAATTAATTTTTTTCTGCCGACATTCCGTCGTTTTTTGGGCAGCATTACATAACTTACTCTGTACCACGTATAGAATATACTACGTATATTACTCAGTATATACGTAGTACATATACGAGAAAGTAAAAATTGTAAGAGCATTAACACAAAATGTCGGTAAGATCAATAACCACATCCTGATCAGGATTTTTCGCCTAGTTTACTTTCATGTACTAAGTAAATGGTTTTGTTGGTTGGTTGGTTGGTTAGTGATTCTGGGCGCGTCAACAGTTTTTGTCGTTAGTCCCGTAAATGTAGTGCATACTTTCTCGGGATATGGCGGTGATCTTCCCCCGCTGGATGGCGAGATCCGGCGCCGATATACCGTCGGCTAGCGGGGTTTCCCCCTAACCAGGACTCTCCCACCAGCGGGGCACCGCCCCAGCCGCGACAAGCTCTAAGCTCCTGACCGGTCTCCCGGAATATGAGGTAGTGTAGTGCATGTTAGTGTAAGTGAGTGTGTAAGGGGAGAGGATAGGACAAGGAAGAGAAAAGAAAGATCTCGCGCTGTCCGTGGCCCGTTTGTTAGGGTACTGTTCCGGCATTCGTCTGGTGTTGATCGGAGAAACCACGGAAAACTACCGAACAGAGCAGCCGGCCGCTAGAATTCTCCTCCAGACAGCGACTGATGTCGTCCTAGTTGAAATGCTAGTTGAAAATCCTGCCGCCGTCAGGACTCGAACTTCGGACCTTTCGGTCAGACGCGCTGCAGTGACATCAGTTGATGCACTGATCCACCTCTCCCGGTGAGTAAAGAGACATTGACTAGTTTTGCTTTAGGGCAAAATAAGTGTAATTTCCTTCCCCTCCTCGCACGCGCCACATAGGTACTTGTTACTATTTTCAACGAAAATAAATAAATAAAATAAAATTTTATATTACAATATCCGATTTTCATGGATAAGGAACGCAAAAGTAACTCTCTTTCTACACGATTCTCTGTGGCTATAAATTTCACCTTGATTTGTTAACGAGTGCTCACAAAATCCATGAATCGTTACTACCCGTAGCTACGTATTTCTCTCGCAAGCCGGTTCACATTGCGTAGTTTAATGGCAGTACAGGTCACCGATTTGATTTATTTCAAATGAAATATGGAGAGAAACAATTATTGAAATTACCGGGACAATAGTACTTATGCGCATGGAAATCACCTTAATCAAGAAACAATTAAAGTTTGGTAATCAAAGGCTAGGTAATCAAAAGGGAAAAACAATAGACATTTACAATTTTCCGCTAACGTTAATTACTTCGTGGAGGATATAGTGTAGTTACGCTAGATTATTTTTTTAACGTTCCATTTGCTATATTGATACATTAACTGTCCCAAGAGAAAATTCCCAAACACCTTTAAATTACTCAAACATTTCATTTTTTACAGAGTGAAATATGTGAACATGGTTTCCTTAAGATGTGAATTATGAAATACTACATTTATTCCTGGCTCACAGCTGTCTAAACATTTTGACATGAGGCATACTCAAAGATATAATATAAATTCCTTGAAAGAGTCGAGATTCTAAATGACAAAAATATCCAAAAATATCCGAATTATACAATTAAAGAAAATGCATCAATCTTTTATTTTTGTTGACACATTTTCAAAATATGACGTGATATTGTGAGGAGAAATAAATTCTGGAACTCATTAGGGGCACTTGAAAGCTGAATAATTCCCACGGTTAAAAATGTTTACCTTCGAATGCAGACACTGCGTAGAAAGACCAACATAAGCCGCCACACACAGCTTTTATTTTCAGTTTTCGAGACTTTCCAGCACCCTTGTGCCCTCCCTACAAAGTGTTCGGAAGAGTTTTACATCGACGGCCTCCTAAACTTAACAGGATTTTATGGCACACTCAAGCGATAAAAACCCAAAATAGCTTTCTAGTGCTCGGGAAAATTCACGCCTCCTAAGCAGTAACGCAAATTGCGAAGAGAAAAGATGAACGAGTGAGTTGAAAATGAGTTTGCTCACGAAAGCATCACTCACGCGTGCCTCTCCCAATCACGTCACTGTGGTTTCTTAACAGGAACACTGTACTATAAAACAGACAAGACAATATAGTACCTATGAAGATTTAGACTCAGTGCAGATACCAAGATATGTATAGTGCTGGAAGATAAAACTAAATCTAGGAAAGTAAGAGTGAAAGGCCAGGTATCGTAATCATCCCTTTCTGTAACCACTCACCTTTCACCTTTTGGATTGATTGCTTGATTGATTATTTCGGGTTTCCGGGCGGGCCAACTACTAAGGTCGTTATTCCCACAAGTTGTACTTTGTTAGAGGGAATCATAAGCACAAAATTCAGTTTACGCCACAGAGAACAGATGTTGGAAAATTGTCCTTTACAAATAGAACAATAATTGACTGGAATAAGTTGCCTGAGACAGACTTGGAACCCTTTCCCTTAAATGTTAAAAGATTTAAAAGAAAATTAAATAATAATATTTGTAAACTACATTAACTATCTATCTATCTATCTATCTATCTATCTATCTATCTATCTATCTATCTATCTATCTATCTACCTATCTACCTATCTATCTATCTAAGTATAACGCATGCTTTTATCACGGGAGGTAGCGGAGGTGAACGGCGCCGACTTACTCGTCTTCTTGCTGGGTTTTCCACACCTAGTCTCTCCCACCAGTAGGGCACGCTCTACGCTCCCGATATTTGTGGTGGTGCAGTGCATATAAGATTCTCTTCTTGCACTTGATTCTGTTGGTTTTTTTTTACACACACAAAAAAAAGAGACAAATTACGAAATATGGGAAAATGAGGAATATTCGGAAGCGCCTGACCGCAGAGGTGAAGACAATTAGTAACCAAGTCTTGAACTAGTGTCAAGAGCATTCCAAATAAATGACCAAATGTGTGTTCTCTTTAGATATTTAGCGTCAACTGAAACTAAGCAACTGTGAGAATACGCTCTTCCAGAGTGGAAGTACACATGCAATATGAGGCTCCTCCCGTATGCAGACTCCTCTACACGGGCGAAGGTTATCCGCCACATCTCGACAACAGCTGCTCCTCCGAGGGTATCTGTTGGGCGTGCCTGAACGCAAAGAGGCCGGCTCAACGCTCGGAGGTTGCTCCGTGTTTTGTTGTAGAGTTCCTCCCGGAGGGCGCCCCCCTATTGATACATTAACCCACTTCGCAGGGAGTTATGGGTCGGGTTCTCTTCCCCAGCTGCCAAAAACTCAACGGCGGCGGTGGCGGGGGGAGGCGGAGCAGCCGGGCGCCGTCGCCATTAGCCTGGTGGGACGCGCCGCTGGCGCTTTTTGCGGCCGCCCGGCGAATTAGCTCGGTTCAACGCTCGATTCATCCGCCCGCGCCCGCCCACCCGCCGGTACGCAGTCGTCGAACGACAGTCGAGCTCCTGACGCGTTTCTAAATACATTGATTCATTGATTTTTTCGTGTTTCCGGGCGCGTCAACTGCTTTGGTCATTAGTCCCGTTAGTGTAGTGCATGTTTTTTTCTCGGGAAATGGCGGTGATCTTCCCCCGCTGGATGGCGAGATCCGGCGCCGACCTACCGTCGGCTAGTGGGGTTTCCCCCTAAACAGGACTCTCCCACCAGCGGGGCACCTCCCCAGCGGGGACAAGTTCTAAGCTCCCGATTGGTCTCCCGGAATAAGCTCTAAGCTCCCGATTGGTCTCCTGGAATATGTGGTAGTGTAGTGAATGCTAGTGTATGTGTGTAAGGGGAGAGGATAGGACAAGGAAGAGGAAGAAGAGATCGCGAGCGGTCCGTTTGGTAGGGTACTGCTCCGACATTCGCCTGGTGTTGATCGGAGAAATCACGGAAAAATACCGATCAGAGCAGCCGGCCGCTAGAATTCTCCTCCAGACAGCAGCTAAATTCGACCTAGCTGAAAAGCTTGTGTCGAAAATCCTGCCGCCGTGAGGACTCGAACCTAGGACCTCTCGGTCAGAGGCGCTGCAGTGACATCAGTTGATGCACTGAGCGAACGCACCCGGTTTTGTAAATATAGATTAAGTATGAAAGAGAGAGTGAATGTTATATAGAAAAATGAAGAAAAGAGAACAATATAAAGAACTGATTATAAATATATCAATAATAACTGATAAATTAAAACTACAATCGACCAAAGAGGCACTTTGTATATAGTTTCAAGTTAGGTTAAATTAGTCTATTTAAGTTAAAGCCCGCCCCTCAGCTCCATAAGCAGAAATACTAGATCTTTATTATGTATACCGAAAACTGAATAAATTCCCGCCTCGCCAGGGATACTGGCGAAGAAAAAAAAGAAGCTCCTCACGCGAACCGGAGAGCTATCCATACATCTCCCAAGAACGTAGTAACTCGATGTTGCTGAAGAGGTAGTTGTGGGTAGAGATGAGGCGGTAGTTGCCACTAAGGATACTCGGTGATGTGGGTGGCACAATGAAAACTAAACGACACTAGGTTGGGTAGAGACCACCTAACCACTGGAAGACAGCAAAGAAGTGGCTTTGGAACTTGCACATGAAAAACAAATAAGATAAGGCAGTTTTGGAAAAATTAATATTCAATAAATTTAATATTCAATAATCTCACAATAAAAGAATAAAAGCTGAAATAATGTTTTGAGGAAAAATAGAAAGTCATTCTCAAATGACACACAAAATCCTAAAGTACGTTTCAAAATATACTTGTTTTGATGTTTATTAAATTAAATTCGAATATTAAAAAGCATTAAGCAGTTTTTATCATTTTACCAAAATGCATGTATTTGTGCAAAGAAATTATCTTAATTCTCCTGAATATTAAATGCCTCTTTTAATTATGTAAAATATACGTGCGGTTCTGAATATGGAAACATTCAGAAAAGCTATACTTCAGTCTACCTGCTCTTAGCACTGAATTGACGTACCTGGACGTTGTAAATTGCGCATTAATAAATTTTATGACGAAGAAACGTCGGCTGCTCAGTCACGAATCGTAAGCTCGGAAGAATATAAAATCAATAATACCCAGAAGATGCATGAACCAAGGGAACGGGGTAAAAGTATGAAAAACATAATGAGATCCAAACCACGCTCTTACACGAAAATACATTTACTCACGGCTGACTCCCCTGCAGGGCCTTTCAATCGAAGCGACAGGTCCCATCATCCTCTTCGAGGCGCCAGGCACATTGTGCTCTCCCCATTTCGTCCAGAGTCAACACCTCGAGCCGCGCTACTCCGTCGTAGGGGCTGGAAGACCGGGCGGCCTCAGCCCCGAAGTGCCGTGGTGGCGGGTCACGCCCTCCGCCCTTTGCCCAGTGCCCTTCCGCGAGGTCTCCGATATCGCGCCGTGCATCGCCCTTCGCTTGGGGCGGCGGGCGCCGGCGCGGGCGAAAGCGAAGGCGAGGGAGGCGACATATTGTCCGCGCACTTTCGCCACTCGTCGGCGCTTTTATTAGCTTCCGCACCCCCACCCCACCCCCGCGTCACCAGAACCACTCCCCTCTCCGCCCCTCCCCACCCCGCCACGCCTCAACCGGCCGCACACGCACACTTGACCGCCGCTCTTCGGGCGCCTCCGGGCACCTCCACTCACGGTTCCGGTTTCCAAGCCCCGGAGAGCCAGTCCTTCTGCCCGCCCCGAAGCATCTTCAAATTGCGAATTCGGGGCTTCTCCGTAAACTGGAGTTTGCCATACCGATGGTCATATTGTGTTACGGTACCCTCCAATGCGATTTATTTTCAAAGCGAATTTTGAGGTTCAGGTGGCGTATGATGTCGGCGAACTTAACTATTCTTTGACAATGACCAAATATTAATACTTCAAATTATAGTCAGACCTCAAATGCAACTTAAATGAATTCAAATAAATAAAAATAAATAGGAAAGACATGGAGGGGTGTTCTGGCCTGCTCCAATAAATGTCGACCAGGCTGGTCTTCGAATTGCCAATTCGGCACTGGATTCGGACTGGTTTCGAAAAGTGGAGATCGCAATTTTGGTAGTTGTCTGACTGAAATATCCAATGCTATTTACTTTCGAAAGAAATGTATAGTTATAGGTGGTGGATGTAGTTACCAGATCTCGATATTCTATCAATATAATATGTAAACCGTTAAGGATTTTTCTTTAGAAAGAAGTTTGGGCTTTCTACTTAACCACATTACGTGATTTGTGCTTTAAACAAAAAATAGCGCTATCACAAAAGGGCATCGGAGAAGCGTTATCACTTGCTATTATTTGCAATTTATATGCAGTTTTAAGCTGATTATATATTCTTATTATTAAATGAACCTTTATTGTATAAACACTAAATTATCTTAAAATTAATGGAATCGACGCTTATCTGCCGCCATTCGTTCATTACGTCATTTTCAAGATCAACTACATGTAGTTGTTCGGTGTGCGATGTTGCAGTTGATATGGCGTGGAGGGGATACCAAAATCAGCTCATGTTTCATAGAGCCAGCAAGCATGTGTTATAGTTGGCGAATACAGTGGTTTTTATTAAATTCAATGATTGATTGTTATTCCGGGCACACCCACCGCTAAGGCCATTAGTTCCGTAAATGTAGTGCATGTTTTTATCTCGGACTGCTGCTGTGTGATCCTTCCCCGTTCGATGGTGACATTCGACACCCACCTACACGTCGGACAGCGGTGTTTTCCGCCTCCAAGTATCTCCCAACCAGCGGGGCACAGCTTCAGCCGGGGCAAGCACTAACCTCACGACTGGTCTCCCGACATATATGGTAGTGTAGTGCATGTACGTAAGGGGTGATGATAGGTCTAGGAAGAGGAAGGAAAGTTCGTCCATGGCCCGTTTGTTAGGGTATTGAACCGGCATTTGGCTGGTATTGATCGGAGACACTTCAGAAAATTACTAATCAGAGCAGCCGGTCGCTAGAATTCTTCTCCAGACAGCGGTTGAAATCGACTTAACTGTGTAGCTAGGGTCGAAAATCCTACCACAGTCGGGACTTCAATCCTATCTCCTATTACCTGATCGCCCGGTCAGAGGCACTGGAGTGACATTAGTTGATACCCTGAGCCACCTCAACCAGTTTAATGAGTGTTTTTAAATGCAAAAATTAGTTAGCGTATAAAAAATAAATGTCCATGAATTGTCTGATACAGTTGTCCTTATAGCAAGTTGTCCAGTGATTGTAATTATTTTTTGTGCATTACGTTTCTGAGTTATGCTGGGAAACAGGATTTCCTGTTAGGGTCCATTACAAACATACATGCACAGGTGTTGGTAGATATAAAACTTTTCAATTACATTTTCAATTACTTACTAACCCAATTACAAACATTTTAAATACATATTCAAAAACATGTTTAACTCGGTTTTCACAGTAATTAGTGACTATTGTTTCCGAGTTTGTAAACCTTCCGTTTCATTAGCCATAGAGAACAAGTACAGAACGTCATGAAACAGTTCGTTTGGGGTATTCGATTTTCCGTAAAATTCAAATGTAGTACTTTTCTATTGTGATGATCGGGAGCTGTGGCTCAGTGCATCAATTGATGTCACTGCAGCGTCTTTGACCGGGAGGTCCTATGTTCGAGTCCTGACGGCCGCAGGATTTGTCACTCACTTGTGAGCTAGGTAGAATTCAGTCGCTGTCTTAAGGAGAATTCCTTCAGCCGGCTGCTCTGATCGGTAGTTTTCCGTGGTTTCTCCGATTAACACCAGGCGAGTGCCGGAGCAGTATCCTAACAAACGGACCACGGACCGCGCGCGATCTTTCCTTCTTCCTGGTCCAATCCTCACCCCCCTACACACACACTTACACTAATAGGCATTACACTACCACACATGCCGGGAAACCGGTCGCGGACTTAGAACTTGTCCCGGTTAGGTCGGTTCCCCGCTGGTAAGGGGGAAACCCCGCTAGCCGACGGTAGGTCGGCGCCGGATCTGGCCATCCTGCGGGGGAGACCACCGCTACCTTCCGAGCAAAAACAGGCACTATACGTACGGGAGTATGACCATAGTAGTTTACGCGCCCGCAATCAATAACAATCAATCAATCTATTGTAACTTTTCTACTCATCCTTTCGTGCGATGGAGTCGTCCGGGTTCAGCTATTATTTGTATTATTTGACTAAGGAAATAAGGATCTTTGTACAAACAGCCAGACCTGAACGCAGGATTCGAACTCGCAAATGTAAGATATTCTTGGCGGTAATGCCTCGAGCCCCTGCATCACAAGGCTGGGCACCGGGCTTGACATACGTTACATGGATTCACAAAAACATATTTTCAGAAATCGCAACTACTTGTCAAGGTGTACAATAGAGCAAGCATGTTAATATGTCAATAATGCTCTCATTTGTCTCCTAGGTGAAACCTAATGGCTTGAACAAGATTCCTATGATAGAAATATTAAAAAAATAGGAGAATTGTGCTATAGAACGATACGAGCCAAGAGAGAACATCATTGCCTCTTAAACAAGCTAAGTCTCTAGTAGATTACCCTAGCACATACTAGTTGAACCATTTAACGGTAAAATGTTTCATGTGCCTGCCAAAATAATCACAATTCCATGTTCAATGAACGCTTTTATATTCGAAAGCGATTGAAAATGAAACGGCGATTGCATAATATTCCTCAAACCGAACACTCCATGCATGTGAAACGCCCTCAAAGGAAAGGCGCATACTTCGATTGATTTTTTCGTGCTTCCGGGCGCGTCAACTGCTTCGGTCATTAGTCCCGTTAGTGTAGTGCATGTTTTCTTCTCGGGAGATGGCGGTGATCTTCCCCCGCTGGATGGCGAGATCCGGCACCGACCTACCGTCGGCTAGTGGGGTTTCCCCCTAACCAGGACTCTCCCACCAGCGGGGCACCACCCCAGCCGGGACAAGCTCTAAGCTCCCGACCGGTCTCCCGGAATATGTGATAGTGTGGTGCATGTTAGTGTGTGTAAGAGGAGAGGATAGGACAATAAAGAGGAAGGACAGATCGCGCGCGGTCCGTGGCCCGTTTGTTAGGGTACTGCTCCGGCATTCGCCTGGTGTTGATCGGAGAAACCACGGAAAACTACCGATCAGAGCAGCCGGCCGCTAGAATTCTCCTCCAGACAGCTACTGAATTCGACCTTGTTGAAAAGCTAGTGTCGAAAATCCTGCCGCCGTCAGCACTCGAACCTACGACCTCCCGGTCAGAGGCGCTGCAGTGACATCAGTTGATGCACTGAGCTACCGCTACCGGTCGCATACTTCAAGATCGATGCCAACATAGTGTGACACGACCGATGTAATGCGAAGGGCAGTGATGTTAGCCACTGCTCCATAGAAGAGCAGTGAGTAGTAATGTGATGTTTTGAGATCAGCGGGCATAAAACTAGAGAAATTCGTAGAAGGATTATAAAAATATTCCATAATTACTACTTGAGCGAATGAAGAGTGGACGACTAGACAGATACCTTTAAAAATTGCCACTCCACTCTCTGCCAGTGTGGACATTTTCATTCTCTTCTGAGATAATGACGAGTCGATTTTGGAGCACTAACGGGAAAGGTGTAGAACAATGAATAGTGTCCGGTACATCATAATGTTGGAGAAGAATATAAAGGCATCAATACGAAGCCGTCGCTGAGGATTTTTGTAAAGTGACGTTTCTTTCCTTTACGAAAACGCTCGTTCCTAGCGTGTTGCTGTAACCTTTGAAATAATTCAAAAACTGAAATTTCAAATCCTAATACATCCCCATACAACCCAGATTTGGATTCTTTGGGTGACCAACCGTTTGGACCTATAAAGGACACTTTCAGAAGATGACAATAGGAGAGCGATTACGACGTGAAGAAAGTGGCGCATTTTTGTTAAAGGCACAATCAAAAACTTTTTTTAAATAAAAAAAAGTTGGGAAACGTGAAAAGAGTATTGAAAAGCAAAGATATTTTGTCAAAAAATAATCTACTTTTATCTTATTGTTAAAATGTATAAATCAAGTATATTTAGTTTACTGGTACTTTTTGAATCATCCTCGTAGAAATTATTGCATTACAATAGGAAAAAGATAAATGTTTAGTAGTAGCGAATAGAAGTCGTAGCGAATAGAAGAGAGTGTGACCCTGGAAAAGTGCCTAGGATCCACCTCAATATTACATTGGTTTCTCATTGAGCTCTATGAATTCATCAGACGTGTAAAAATTAGTGATTTTTCCCATTTTGGGATTTTATAGCATTTTATGGAAATTGCAAAATGTTCTAGCATGCTGATGCATCTTATGTTAATAATATAAAATTAAATCGAAAGGTACGAGATGGGTACCATTTTCGCCTTAATTTTTATCCTTAATGATTACCTGCTACCAATGGCAGAATAACAACCCTACAGAACTCAAATTAACTCTGGAACACTAACTACTGTATTTGCTTACACCAACAAGTTGTAATATGTGTATATTATTTTTTACACATCATTATAAGTGGGAAGAAACATTTAGTCACGATTCTATTTCACAAGATTATTAAAACTTCATACATAAATTGTATTTACATTTTTTTAGAAAATGAATACACATATTCTAAAAAGAGTCACCCCGAATTTAAGAAGAATTTCCCTACAGTAAATTTCTTTTTATGTACGTAAATTTATTGAAGGTAGCACTGAAATGTCCCAATTTCGCCGATTTTCGATGCACGATTCCCCTACTTTCTCTTCTTACGAAGTATGGCGAAAAAGTAAAAAGTGGCTATTGTCTATAGTTGTAAACTCGAGCTTAGAGATCAATACTCTAGAATATGAAATTTATCGTGTATAACGTGGCACCTCGCATACTCCAAACGGTGGTCAAGATGGAGTCTCAACGGAAGGCCGATCACACAGGCTACTCGATTACTGTATGATATACAAAAATTGAAATATTTATAAAATGTGAGGATGGGAAAAGAATTAGGATCCAGCAGCCAGAGCGGGAGAGGGCGAAGAATGCGAGGAGATGAATTCGCAATGCGAGGGATCTCCCAGAGTATCCCGACTCTCTCAAGGATGATGCAAGTCACGTGACTAAGCTCCTCAGAAAGAAGCGAGAAACATTTGTATCTTGGAAGAACGTATGGTACTGCTATATCATTTCACGAAGTCTCGTATATTTTATTTTAGGCAGCCACGTTTCTCATTAAATAATCACCCTTTTGCTTTTTAAAGAACAATGTATCAACTATCGTACCCAAATAAATTTTATGAATCAGCTAGAATGATGTTCGAATTTCAAACCCTTTCCTTTACATCGAAGTTTGTAGAAGAATAAGTTTTGTCAACCGATTCTGTATTTTAAACTCATTTGATACCAAATTACAATACATTTAGCGTTGTTTTGAAACAAACTTCAACTGCTGTGTTTAAACTCTCATTTCACATCCCATTTGGTTCAGATTGTTTTCAAACATTAATGTAGAGACATGTTTAATTTAGTTAATTAATCAGAGTAAAAACTGCTTCAAATTAGGACGAATGCAAATTACAATGTGATTGTTTTAAGTGAACTGCGTGAAGCGAGAAATAACTAATGCATTTTAAAGCCTGTCCTTCCGGATATGTGATGGAATTGAGTAAATGCAGTTTTTCGTTATAATTATTTTATTGTTGATTATATGTTTATAATCGATAATTCTGAATGATACGAAGTGAAGACTGTGAATAGAGTTCCAATAAATTTTCACTTAAGTCTTTGAACATGCTTAAAATTAATGTTGACTTAATAATTCATTTTTGGTTTCTTTTAAAGGCAACCGAAGGGATTTTAAGTCTGTGCCCTTACAGGTCATTAGTAGAGATCATCTCATATTTGAAGTGCGATTTCGTATTGGTTTTGGGGAATATGGGACTTTGGGACTTCTAACTGGATTTTGGGAATTTCTCAATAGTAGGAACTATTCGATCAAATCTTAAAATTTTAATAACTCAAACAAATATTAATAAATCAGAAACTTTGATTTTTGATTTCTTAATAATGATGGATATAAAGTAACAGTTAAAATTGAAAGGAAAGTACATGAGCAAACATATTTGAATACTACTAGCAACTAATATGAAGGTTGATGGATGAAAAGAGAAGAAAAAACGAGAAGAAAATAATAAGACGAATAACAAAAAGGATAAGAAAACAAGAAAATGAGGATAAATATTCTGCGATCCGCTCAAATCCTTCTCTTGTAAACTAATAATAATAATAATAATAATAATAATAATAATAATAATAATAATAATAATAATAATAATTTAAAATAATAATATATCGTTTTCGCCTCCCTGGTTTGTCAGTATTTATAATTAATTTCCGCTTCTGTTAGATTCAGAAATGGGATTGTCATTTCTTCACGCCATTTCTCATCCCATTTCTTCGCTGATACTCGTTCAGATGACCATTTTAAGTCCAAATTCTAATAAGATCCGGAATTTCGATCCCTTAAAAGTTCGTCACACAATTTCTAACAAATTGCGTAGTCGCTTGCCATTTCGGCTTCCCCTTCTTTCAGGGAATTATCATTACTCTGACTTATTACACGCCCACCTACGCTGCCGGGTCACGTCCATACCCCCTCACGGCTAAGTTCGTTCTGCCCTGCTGGTCTTAATGCCCGCCTTTCAATTGTCTTCTTCCTGACCGATAGCGTCTTCTTGCAAAGTTCTGCGTATCTCTTTCAGCTGTCTAGTATCCGTGTTCTTTCCCATTAGCATTTTTTCGTGCACATAGCACAGTATTTATTCCTTGACATCCGTCCTTTTTCTATTTATTATTTATATCATTATTCACGGAAATTCCTTACGTGTCCATAAATAAAATTAAACACTTTATTTTCCACCGTTTTCCTCATCCCGTCGCATCCTACTGTCATTCTGTATTTATTTCTTAATTCATGTATTGACCTGATTTGTAAATTTCCTATTCGATCCTTTTAAACTTTTGTGATGGTTTTCGCACGACCCATCATTATCATTATTATTATTATTATTATTATTATTATTATTATTATTATTATTATTATTATTATTATTATTATTTAAGCTATAACATCCCTATCCAGGGGTAAAGTCCCCCTCTCTCTGGTGGGATAGCTGATGATAATCCACCACAATTCATAGGCGCCTCTTATACATTCTATATACAATAATAATTCCCCTTAAATTTGAAAGTATTATATTATGGTTCTTTTTTCTGGCGAGTTTTTTTCTCATTTATTCCATGTCAGATAGAAGTTAAAGTGCACCCTCTTGCATCCCCTTTGGCCGTTCATATTATTCGCGCGCGTTTTCTTGAGCTTTCATTTCATCATGCGAGAAAAGAGAGGCGGTTTGTTATTTCTTCGGCAGTATAATCATATGAAATCTGTAGCTCGTCTGTCCATGTAAATTATTTCTCTTTCACTAAAGCGAAGATTCATTGCTATCAAATGTTCTGGACAACACTCATTCCTTTTTTATTCATAATTCAACCAAGACAAAAGAGTATATTAATCCCGGTAATTTAATATTTTATTTATTAGTAGTTATTTATTTATTAGTAAACAATAACTACAAATATCTTTCTTATTGAAGCACTGAAGGTGGCCGAAATGCGACAGAAAGATTTTTATTCCCCATTTAGGAATTGTAATGAGACTACGTCCCAGATTTATAGTTACAATTCTATTTACAGATTTCTATTTACATTCTTCTTTCGATCAGCTTGCAATTCGCGATGCCCCATTTTCAGACACCTCCACGCAGATACCTCAAATGTTTTATTTTTAAAGAAGCGGTTTATTTACTATCTGTTCGTAGAATGAGGAAAATGGGAGATGTGGAATTAAAGATTAAAAGCCAGTATTTTACCTTTCTGACAACTAAGGCAGTAATAAATCAATGACATAATACTATTGAAATAACTTTTGCTAACACATTGAAACAAGCATCTAAAAATGCACAGTGCAGTAATAGTGTCCTTATATTACATACAGTGCTTTCTATTCTTCTTTCATTTTGAATTTGGTAACAAAATAAACAAGTAGATAAATAAATGGCGTTATAATATAATTTCATGATATTATATCGTAAATAAATAATCTTGAAGCTATTTTTAGCAATTCTTTACTAGAAGTTCTTTCGATAATAATAAAGAAACTAATTAATCTTAAGAAACTAATAGTTTTTACACTAGTTCTCCCTTTGTTTCATAAACAATAAACGGAATTTCAAGTTTTTGATACAACTACATATTCGACGACTGTAAACAATTTCCTCACCATATTACAGCGTCTTCCAAGATATCTTAAGATAAATTTTTCTGCACAATTTCTAATATCCTTTAGAAAGTAAGTAGGGGCTGTGAAATCAGTCCCTTTCCGGATCCTCCATTAAAAAAAACAACAGAAGAACTGAGATTAAACTTGGTTCGTAAGCACAAAGAGAACAGAATGAGTTCTAAGCTGAAAACAAAAGGTATTCCAAAAGTGAAAAGTTGACACTGACTGTTGGAGAATATCCTTTGCCGCCACAGTGGCGCACACTAGATTTAATACAAGACTTCATAGGACAAAACTAAACTTCACAAAAACAAGCTATTTGAAATATAATTTAAACACGAACCAATAGTTAAGTTCACCAAACTTAATGATACAAGGCAAGTTTTTATGTTGTTAAATGAGGTCAAATACATTTTCGCCATTGTAAATTATCAATTTCTGTATTTTTTATGTTGTCGTTTTTTGGTACTTGTATGCCTTTTGTTTCGTAAACATCCATCTAACTATGGCAGTTAATTGCTTAATTAAGACGTAAAATATTCTGGTTAACAAAAGAATACATATTTTATAAATAAGAAAACTCCCTAGAATACTAATACATTTCATTTTATCCGTCTTTGGCACAGCATTTCAGCAGTAATCCAAAACAATATGAAACAAAATTGGATACACTAGTGCACGGTAAGAGTATTACCTTAGGTTTGCAGGATTACCGTACATCATGAATCTCCAGAAGCACTTGAATCTTGATTCTTGTTACAGGGAGCACTTTTTAATGTGTACGTCATTTCATTGATTTCAAAATTTTTAAACTGCACATCTCAAATTTTGAACATGTATCTTCAAGTTTGTCAGTAGTATAAGAACGTTTAAGTTTTTGAAAGAGTGGCGATAATGTTTAAATTAAAAAGAAAGAAAAAAAGAGGAATTACTCTATTTCGTGGAGATATATTAATTTTCGTATTTCACTTGCTAATTTTCTTCACATGCAAATTTCATTAAATTCAACGAATGCTGTATGAATTCAATGCTAAACGAATAACTTCAATGAATGATGAAAGATTACCACTTAATGTACGAGGGTTATCACAATCGTCGTGGAAACTTACTTTCCAAGATGATGCAGGTCAGTCAGTAAATTTTAAAATATACTGATATAAGATATGGTATACAAGTTTATTATCATTTAATGTATGAACTTCAAACAACATAGATATCAACATTTGGTTTTAAAAAAAGAAACAATTATTCATTACAAACAAGTGCGCTCTAATAATTCCTCTTATGTCAACAAGTAAATCAATATGCGTACACGTGCGTACAGATTTTCTAATTATTGAATCCGGTGATTGATCAACTAACTGCGCAGAATACACTTTAGGTCGTGGTATTGCCATCCATATTAATGAGATGGTAGATGAGAAGATTAACTCGTGCTGAGGGTACTTGGTGCCTTCCACATGTTAGTAGTATGTGATCTATTCTTTGCCAGTGTGCTTCATTTTACTACAGTTTGTATACGTATGCATATATGTATGTCATTTACATACAACCAGCGAAGTAAAGACAATTGAAACGAATGATTCATGTTTCTAATTTTGTAATTTCCTTTTATTTGTTGCACATCGTTTTATTGTTCAATGATGGCACTTAAACCTCGGTATATAAATCGTGATCACCCAAGAAATTGAAATTTGTTTCACGACTCTCATTATTACGGAACACTTTGACTATCGTGGTAAATGGCCCTAAGAACGAGTAATCCGTTCTCGTGAGCCTGGGTTCATTGTAAATGCATCGCTACCGCATTGCTCCTCTTTGGGCGTAGTACAATTAGGATTAACAACAATGATCAGGTAAAAGAGAGAACACTCAGCAAGAAAGAAAACAAAACCGCATCGACGCATTTCTTTTTATAAATATTTAATTTAGACTAATATCAGCTCTATTTCTTTGTTCTCTCCATTTGCGATTCAAGTAAAAAGAGTCGTTCACAAAATGCAGATGAAGATGGTCTGAGCGTCTTTTTCTTTATTTAATCACCAGACAGATTCACTATTATGCATGCGTGAGTCAGCGTTCAGAAAAAGGATATTCATGTTTTTCTATTCTAAATTAAATAATAAGCGATATTTAACGTAGTAGATGTTAGTCACGTGATAAAATAAATGACAACAAATGTTAGACATTTGCTAAAAGGAGGACTTTTAAAATACAAAGGACTACGAGAGGACGACGTCAATGGAGGACTGTCCTCCAAGTGGAGGGCGGTTGGCAACCCTAAGAACAATCCTGGAGCAGGGACGCAACATTTTCAGTGGGCGCAGAGGCGCGTGGGAGGCTGGCTTGACTTGCCCATGGGTACCAAGCGTAAAGACCAATTCACAATGCAAACATAAGCATAAGCATGGCGTTGACATAAAAGTTAGGACTACGTCCATAAGCGGACTCATTCATAATGCGTTCGCATAAGCGTAACACGTAAGACGTTAACTTAATAGCTTGCAAGCTTCAAGCTTCTGTGCTTATGCTTATGTCAGAAATAAGAAATGAAGCAATCACAGTACGTTCACTCAAAATCGATTATCGAAATAAGTCGATAGACGAACTAACACAATACATGGCAAGAGTCCCCCCCCCCGTTATGGACACAGTCTATATCTCGAAATCCATTCGCACATCCAACCAATAGTAAACTAGAATGTCTCACAGCCAATAGAAACTTATTTTGCTTACGTGTATGTGCGACATTGTGAATACTTCAGTCTATCACTTATGTTAATGTTTAGTCGGTGTGTTATGCTTATGTTTGTGTTTGCGTTGTGAATGGGCCTTAATGCGGCCCATTCAAAAGGAAACGAGGATTGACGAGCCAACAACGAGCCGCCAGCTGGAAAACTGTCATCGCAGCTACCTGCTGCATTGTTCATGCAATGGATGGCGACAGTTTTACAAGCGACGCGTCGCAGGCTCGGCAGCCCGACTTGTGAATGACACACAACATGACAATAATACATTTTCATTTTCTAATACTACTTTACGATAATTCTCTTCCGTTTAATTCGATGGAGCCAATACGAACTGAAAATCTATGCAGAAAGAAAGCAAAGTGCGGGAGCCGAAGTTACTCGAAGTTATTATTACTGTAAACTTATAAAAATGAAAAACAACAACAATATGAGTTATTAAAATTAATATTAAGTATTGTATTCCTAGATCAACAATTCAACAGCTCTCTTTTAACTACTTACAAATAATTATTAAATACTCCACTCACATTTACAAGCAGTTCGTCATATTTCGTAGAAGTAGTAGTACATGGTTGACCCGCGGGTGGCTCAAGGACAGCGTGCTAGCTTTCCATGGTACGATCCTGGGTTTGATTCGCGCTCGGGGCAAATGGAATTACATCTTTCTATTGCAATTGTTACAGTTTCTACTCGTATAGCTGTATGACGAAAGAAATCCTCAGGCAGGCCAAATATGCTACAGATCCGGTGATGGGAATACATCACTCTCGCCTTTGTCTCCTTTACTCCCAGGGTGGACAATAAATAAAAACAGGGTCCGGGCCTGGGAACACCGCTACCTGGCAAAAGTCGGATTAATGCGATTCCAAAATGCCAAAAACATACAATACATCGTTGAGTATTTGACTAGTGATTGGTACAAACTTCTACCTTCACCCGTGTGTCATTTGAACTGGATGTAGTCAAGCTAGCTTCCGCCTTCGGCCCACTGTACGAAGCTCCCGGGGCGCAAGGGCGACATCGGAGCGGCAAGAAGGGTGCGTCGCCACCCTTTCCCCCTCCCCCCACCCGCAGCACAGGCTCCGCCGGCGGCGCCTCGAGCCCCACAGGACCCATTAGGGTGGCTCGTCGCCCCCGCCCGCGCTTCCGCCCCGCCCCGCCCCGCCCCGCCCCGAGCCGAGCCGAGCGGGTGCTCTCCGAAATAGCTCACTCGCGCCCGGCGCACGCCCCGGCGCCGCCGGAGGCGAGTGCACGCGAGGGAGGCGCGCGCAGGGCAGAAATGGGCCCAAGTGCACGCATTCCCAACAATTCCCAGAGTAAACCAGTTACCTTCAAAAGACTAAATTTTTAAAATTTATTTTTTCACGACCGGTGGGAAAAGTGGATTTTATTGTTAGAAAATGAGGGACTAAAGTAAAGCATTCGCTCCCTAAGGCGATAATATTTACTCCCTAGGGTTTAAAATATTGTCTCTTTTGTTGACATTACGACAATGAAAATCTACACACATGAGTAAAAAGTAATGTATTTGAACACAACGTGAAACACATGTGATTTGTACGTCTTTGCTTCTTCGCAGAAATATGACAGCTAGATATTCTCACTTATATTTAATAATCCTTTTTTTTTTAAACATCAAATCTTCAAACTTGCTGCACCATACATTGTCTTAGATATTTTGGCTCTAAATTTCCAGCGACAGATATTGCATTTAGGTTCAGCCATGGTCTCCATTAAAAGCGTTGTTGTTTTTTGACACTTTCTTTGGTAACAAGCACTACTCGCGTATCACGAATTTTAAATTCCTTAACTTAATATTTTAAATAAACTAAAACTATTATGGTGGTGAAAAAATAGCATATACCCCTCGGGAGATAAATTATTTTTTCCTCTGTATAGTAGCCCTCGGGCTACAATTACACCTGGGTAAAAATAATCCATTTCTCTCCCTTGATGATAATCTACTATTACTCAAAAAACATAGTGATATCAGCCAACAACTTTCTTTCTGCAGGTAACTTTCTGCAGGTAACCAATAAAAAAAATTATAGTAAGAATAAGACAAAGGATTAAAGCTCTAAATATTTGCATAGGTAACGCGTAGACGAGAAAAAAATCTATAGATATCTAGAAAATATTTAAAAAATATTTCAAATTACGTAATAATATTTTCGTGTAATTACATGATAATTTTTTCAAACTATATTTGAAGAAATTGCATAGGCAACCCCATTCTTAACAAACGGGGGAAATCATTTTTAAAAAATTTAACAACCGTTCGCAAAGCTCATATTCTTTAACATCATCTTTGTAATACCTACTGACACCCCCCCTACTCAGATGATCATTATCGAACTCCCCGCCCAGCCCCGTCCCCACTTCTTGAAAGAGACTTTATTACAAATACTTACTTATTATTAAAAATAAAGGGACTTTACTACAAATTAGATGAACTTAAGACAAATTTTAAAATATTTTTTCTTTTGTTTGTGGACTCGTCCAATTTTTTGGAAAACTCATTGCCCTAAAAACGAACGTATATTGTTAATGCCCAGGTGATAGAAATAATATACTATTAAATATTATAAAATTAATGAATAAGCGCGAGCACTGTAATTAAGTAGCAGGGTAAACTCAAAGAAATATTTAATAGATGAGAAAAATAATGAATGCTTTATGTGATCGAGTCTTATCAATATCATATCATGTTGTAAGTCTGTTTCTAAGAAATCTGGCAATCCCATATTTGCCATTAATTTCTTTTCACTTATATCGTAGTGCCAGATACTGTGTGAAGGGGCGGGCCTGACGCCTCAATTCCATCTTGCCAGCAACTTATGGATTACTTCTATCAGGAAAGTCCATTAAAAGACAAAAATATGCGATTTAAAAGTGGAGTTTCCGATCGTGGAATGATAAATGCCTAAAAGAAAAATTGCACTGGCGTAGCAAGAATTTCCTGCACAATGTTCAAAAAATTTCTCCCAGCTGATGAAATCGTTCACATTGATGAATAGGGCCCGGATTTTAATGACAAGTCATCTATTTTTTCTGAACCTTCGGATGAATTTTATAACAATTTGTGGACGAATCCAGGTATTGTCGATTAGAAAAACGTATTTTTATTGTGCATATAAATCATATTTACACGGTTTTTCGTAAAAGGTCATATTTGGGCCAACTTGCCATAAATGCATAAATTTGTCATATTTTTTAGGATCGTTTTTAGTAAAAGGTCATATTTTGGTTCAATTTGACACAAAATTAATACATATATCATAATTTTAAGGACACAAGAATCAAAAGCTTGAAAATGTATCTCGCATGACAATGTATCAGGTGACATTGTCACAAATAAACCCAACAATTATACCATAAAGCATTATTTGAAACTGGATTATTTGTTTTAGACGCAAGCTTTTTTTTAAATGCTAGTTAGTTCCAAAGACTGCAAACTCTTGAGTGAATTTTATATTTATGTTATACCTATAATATCAACAGGAATTAAAAAAAAATAAACTTGTATAACGTCATATTTTATTTTTTAAGGTCATATTTTTAAACGTTTTAGGTAATAAATGCTTGCATATTTCGCTGATTTTTAGGTCATTAAAATCCGGACCCTACTGATGAATCACCGATCACGATCACGCAGATCAGCATTCAATTCACAGGGACAGTGCCAATGAGAACGAAGTCAGCGTGACTACTCTGGGGAAATGAAAACTTGCTATTTACATTAAAGAAGACACTGGGAACATGGAAGAAACGTTTTGTTTGGTACTTTAATGTGGGTACAAGATCAAATATTTGCGCAACTATAAATTGGGCGTTTCTCACTTAGGACAAAAACATTAAGAAACAAAACTCACATTAAGAAAAAAACACCAAAGAAAGTAGAAAGCCATATCTATCAACATTATAAAATTCTGGATTTTCCGATCCTGCCTTGCCCTGCTCCCACTCCGACAACCCGGAAATAGTTCACTGGCCTTTTAATTGAAATAACTAATAAATCTAAACTAAAATTTCGTATCAAATCTCTTAAATGAGCTTTTACACAATCTGAGATAACTGTGTATTCCGATTGCAGATAGATACTCTCCTCTCGGTTAACTTGTTTCATTGGTCAAGCTACTCCCTTTGGTCCAATAGTTAGACTGCGCACACTCGCAATTTTGTATTTTTAAAAAGACTCATACATTTTGGTCTAAACATCATCATCATTATCATCATCTTCATTTGGAGTAGCAACTCCGCTAATTTTGATTCTTGGTCGCCCAAAAGTATCAGTGCTAAATTTGGGAGCAATCACTCCAGTGGTACTCTTTCTTGTATCACGTGTAATTGTAAACAATTTCACTTTTAAATAATAGATCATATTACACGTACTACATTATTTGTTTGCTATATTAATTAACCTACATATGTTGCACTTTTAGTCATTTGAAAGGTATACTTGTTTTTGTTATTAAGGTCGCATCAACATCTACGTCATTAGCGACCACTATTGAAGTTAACGGTATGATAACTATGAAGATGAAAGATATGGTGATGATACGGGGTGAAAGGACGAACACAATACAACCATGCTCGAGGCGGGACTCGAACCGGCGACCCTTCGGTCCGAAATCGCTACGACACTACTGCCTTAACGATCACAGCCACCGGATCGGCGAAATGAATACTTTGAACTAGCAAACATTGAACTGTGTGCCCTGTTGCGGTAGTTTCTGCCCACTGTCCACTTTGGGGTCGGTCAGGGAGGAGTGGAGGGGGCGGAGGCAGGGCTCTGGCACTGGGTGAACGCCGAGGCGCAAGCGGAGCGGGTGGGGTGACAGTGGTTAGGGGAAGTACGGCATACGCTGCGCGGGGTAAACTCTGGAACACGCGAGGCCCGAGGAGGCGACGGCCAACGACGACAAGAGAAGCAAACCCGGACAGCGGACAGCCGGAGGTCAAGAGAGGTGGAAAGGCGGCGGTCTGGCTCTGTCCGGGGGATGTGAGTAATGTGCAAAGTGTTTGGGTCAAGTAATGTTTGGCAAAGTTAGTACACGGAGACGGGTAAAGCTGATCCCAATTGATGATGTTGGAGATTGCACTTGTGATGGAGAGAATAAATAGAGAAAAAAAGGTACTATGTAGGTATTATAGATGTGACGAAGTGCAATGAGGTTTCTCGAGATAAAACCGATAGAATGCTGCAGGACAAAAATAAGGGTTAGTTGAACAACCTTGTTAAATATTAAGATTAACTGCAGAATGTGGATGTTGGTTCCTATTAGGGGGAAACTGTTGATAGCGGACTCGGAAAAGCCTCGTAACCGGCAACAAGCAGAAATGAAGGCAATCTATGACGATAGTCTGTGTAAGGTACTGGAAGTAAAATAATTCCATGGTGTTGTAAACTAGTTTCATTCTAGATATGGTCCCGGTCTCCACAGAAGGGATTTGGAAACAGGCGGTTGACATAGTACGTCCTGTGAAGTGGGCAGCGAGAGAGTGCAGCACTGGTCACAAACAGTTTCGAGTTTGCTGGATTAGACGGACCGACGACACTTCTAGACGGGGTGGAATGTTGCTGTAAAATTAGTAGCAGCAGAAACGTTGACAGACAATGACAATGAATGAAACTGATTGAAATGACGCTTATAAATATAAAATTGAGCATGAAAACTGATGGGAAAAGTACATTGGTAGATACCAAGAATGATTATAAAAAATAATGTTTTACCTAAAAAGAATGTATTATCTGGTATGACAGGAATCTGCCTCACAAATAATGATTTTTTTATTATTCATCAAATGACTGTATAATCTATGTATTTCAATACAAATAGTTAGTAAATGTAACAAAAACTAAGATAGTACACTGAAGTTAATTGTGAAATAGCGCTCTGGTACTTTCTAGAATTTTCTGTCACGTGTTCTACCAAAAGATCAGGTTTTAGTGAATTCGGAAAAATAATGAATTGGATAATTATAAACATAAAAAAGGAATAAAAGAAGGAGGACCAATAAGGAAAATCTGCGACGCATTAGACGTAAGACAACGCAGTAAATATTCTATGGTGGTCAATCTTCTATAATGGTTACGATTGAATTACCACCAGTCCAGTTTTTTACCGTGGAAGTCTTACTATTTATTTGTATTATATATGCCCTGAAGACATTATATCTTTTCTAAAAATATACGGAATTTTGTGAATTTTCCGTATATCATGCATCACTTCTTTTCTTGTTAACAGATAATCACAAATTCGATATAACGAACTTAATGTATCGATGATCATTACTTAATTTTAACTTTTGGCACGAGTAGAATTTTCACCCAGAACTGGAACAACTAGAATCAGTAGCTGTCATCTGCTGAAACACAATTGCCTGAGTATTGTTTTCATTTGTATACAATTTTTAAATTACAGAAAATACTAAATATTAATAATATTAATTTGAAGTAACTAAATTTATTAACTATTTTGTACTCTGACTATTTTATACTCTGATTCTCGCACCTCTGATTTTTTAGACGTTTAAACTGTCAGACAATATTTCAGGAAGACCTACTGTTTCGCAAGACCATGCCCGACATTTGACAAATTTCAGTTTGCGGCCCCAGCCTCGGCGAAACGCGAATGGCAGAAGCAATTCCGGAAGCGGGGGCGACTTGAAGTGGCCAGCGTGAGAACTGCATCCCGAGGCCCGGGTTGCGGACGGGTCCAAACAGACGGAGCCCAGCTACAAGTCCGGGGCGGGTCGACGCGACGGGCCGGCGGGCGGGCAGGAAGGGGGCGGGCTAGGCGCATGGCATGACGGCGAAAAATGAGTGAGGCGGTTGAAATATTTGCCCGGCGCTTTTCTCCCGATTCCCAGCAAGCCCGGGTTGTTCCTGTCCGCCGTCGCGGGTCCGCATTCAGCTTTTCTCTTCGTCTTCTTTGTATTTCCACTACGCTCCAGAGGAGGAAGATGATTTCGCTTTGGAAGCGGAACATTTCGCCCGGCTTATTGTAATCCTTATTTTTTTCTCCCTGATTCCATTTAAATGTTAATTAATGTAACTTAACTGTCTTGTGTAATGTAGGCTCCCCTTTCAGACTTTTATACTTCTCATTTTTTATTCAGCTTTTTTTTATTCCCGGTGTCGTGTTTAAATTAATGTTCTTCTCTTCCGCATTACAATATGACTCAAAACGTGTTCGATGCGTGTGTACTTTGACGAGGAACGGTGAAATTTCGTCGCGTGTCGGCGGTTGTTTTGATGTCGAAGTCTGGATTTTATGAACGAATAAAACGTTCAAAATTTGTTATAAGTGATAATTCACTCTATATCCGAACTCTGTACCGGTTTAGGTGGCTCAGGGCATTAACCGAGGTCACTGCAGTGCCTTTGATGAGAAGGTCATAGGGTTCGAGTCCAGAACTTTGTAAGATTTTAGACAAGAGCTACTAGAGAGCTGGTTCGAATCCTGCCGCTACCTGGAAGACACTTCTAGTGACCGGCTGCTCTGATCGGTAGTTTCCCATGGTTTCTCCGATCAACACCAGGAAAATGCTAGAGTAGTACCTTAACAAACGGGCCATGGACCGTACGCGATCTTTCCTTCCCCTTCCTTGTAGTACCCTCATCCCTTCCTTACACTAACAATCATTACACTACCACACTATCGAGAGCCCAGTCGGCAATGTAGAGAGGGTCCCGACTGGGGCGGTGTCCCTCTGGCAAGTGATATTGGTTGGGGAGAACCCACAAGCCGACGTGTAGATCGGCGGAGGATCTCTCCACGGACCGGCGGGGAACGATCACCACCACTTTCCGTGGTAAACAAAATGCACTACAGTTTCAGGAGTAATAACCAACGATATGAAAATAAAAAATCAGTCAATTCAAATGCTATACAACTATTTCTTTAAAATGAATGTTAATGAGATAAGGGTCCGTAATTTTTTCCGAGCAATAATAAAGTCATATTTTAAAATCATGTAATTCTCAAAATACAAATATTGCATTCTGAATTAATTCTAAAAAATTCACGGTAGAGAAAACGGATCACTTTCTTTTCTCGAAAATGTCATCGACATCTCGCGGAGTTGAATATTTGATTTTCATATATCGCATGTTTTCGTTATTTCTGACACCCATCCGGCTGCTTGAAGTATTCCAGACACAAACTCGGTGCAGTTTCTCGTTGAAATTCTATTCCCAACCATATTTCTTGAAAAAGTTTAAAACACCGCCGACATCAAGGAAAGATGAAAGTCGCCGGCGCGCTGCGCGTCACGAAACAAAAGGACACGATTGAGAGGCACCATGCGATGCCATCAGCCGCAGCCGGCCCACTCGCAGCACGGACACGCGCGTGCTTCGCGACTCGCGCGCAGAAGGCGTTGCGCGCAGGCACGCAGAAGCTACTGCTTCCCGTCCGAGCACGACTGTGCTGACCCATGCTGCGAGTCTGGTGCCGCTATCGAAGCTCTTTTCTCCTATGATCTAGTGCACAACTGTTCAATAGAGACCCTTAGCTCCGAACGGACCCCTTGTCGGTCCCCCGACTCGGACCCCCTTGACTCGAACCCCCTGATTCAGTTCCCCCCCTCCGACTCCGGACCTCCGACTCGGAACCCCCGACTCGGAACCCCCGACTCGGAACCCCCGACTCGGAACCCCCGACTCGGAACCCCGACTCGGAACCCCGACTCGGAACCCCCGACTCAGAGCCCCCGACTCGGAACCCCGACTCAGGAACCTCCGACTCCAGGAACCTCCGACTCGGAACCCCCGACTCAGGGCCCCCGACTCGGAACCCCCGACTCGGACCCCCGACTCGGATCCCCCGACGCGGACTTCCCCGACGCGGACCCCCGACGCGGACCCCCCCGACTCGGACCCTTCCCACTCGGACCCCCCCCGACTCGACCCCCGACTCGGACCCCCGACGCGGACCCCCGACGCGGACCCCGACGCGGACCCCGACGCGGACCCCGACGCGGACCCCGACGCGGACCCCGGACCTGACGCGGACGACGCGGGATGCCCGACGCGGACCCCGACGCGGA
Organism: Teleogryllus occipitalis; assembly: GCA_011170035.1. Classification (NCBI taxonomy): domain Eukaryota; kingdom Metazoa; phylum Arthropoda; class Insecta; order Orthoptera; family Gryllidae; genus Teleogryllus; species Teleogryllus occipitalis. The sequence continues at coordinate 475,916 of BLKR01000377.1, forward strand.
CCCCGACGCGGACCCCGACGCGGACCCCGACGCGGACCCCGACGCGGACCCCGACGCGGACCCCGACGCGGACGACGCGGCCCCCGACCCGGCCCCCCACTCGGCCCCCCACTCGGACCCTCGGACCCCAACTGTCTCACCGCTTTTACTGAGACTTTCCAGCCGCACGTAAGTCTTGCTATGGCCATCGCCTCCTCCGGTATCATCAAATTCGCGGCAGCCGGCGCCGCTTCGCTCTACCCGCTCCTCCTTCATGCGCCACTTTCCGGGACCCATATCGAGGAATATCTCCCTGAGCGAGCGATAACATGCAGATGAGATGATATGATCCAGGAGCAGCTCCTCCCAGGGCGCAGATGTTTCCTCCACGAAGCTCTGTGCCACCGAACAACTTCCTACCTTCGCTCATAGTTTATTGATTAATTTGCATTCTTCAAAGAATTGCTAAAAACATTGAATAATAGCGTTTCAGAGATGTCAAATTTATGCGTAATCAAAAAGCTGCCATTCTAAAATATATTTTTCTTCAAAATGTATTTAAGAATATTGCATTTCGTTTTCCTTGCAAAAGGGTATTATTTTTTAATTAATAATATTCGGTCAATAACAACATTATTATGGACGAACGTAGCCTGAAAAAAATATCGTGTTCCTCTCGAGGTAGAAATACGTTCTTGAAATTCTCTTGTGGCAACGTGCATCAAGCTCAAACGTCTCCGGAGAACCTGGCCCGTGGCAGCCCGCCAAGACAGAACAATGCTAAAACACCTAGTACCTCCGAACTCGTACCTCTTCTCTTATTCCGACCCGCCCCGTGTCCGTATGCAAGCACCGTTCGCGGGCGGGCGCATCTGTAAGCCGGGGCCTGTGTTCGCCGGTGCACCTCCAGCCTCCCCTCCCTCCCTCAACCCTCCCCTCCTCGTCTTCTCCGAGACGCCGTGACCGGCAGCGCAGGGGCGCGGCTCTCTCCCACACGCGGCGATATTCCGGCCACGCGTGCTGCTGCCGCTGCGAGGGCACGCGGGCGGGGGTGGGGCGCGCGGGCGGCGGCGGCGGAGGCGGCGCGGTCGGCCGAGACCGCGGGCGGCGCCGCCTTCGCCGGCGGCAGACCCGCCGCCGCGCCCGCCCGCTCAAGACGCGCCGCGCCGCGCTCCGCTCCGCCGTCCCGCCGCCGCCGCCGCCGCCCGCGCCGCGCGTGCCCGCCCGTAAAAGCGCGGCTATATACGGACCCATAAAACGCGCTCGAGTCGATCCGCGCGCCCACGCCCGCGCCGTCGCCGCATACGCCGCCGCCTCGCCGCCGCTGCCGCCACCCGCCGTCGCGTGCAGCCGGCCGCGCTCTGCGAACGCGTGTGACGTGACCGAGTGTGTCGCGAGGGGGCGGGGCGGTTGGATCCGCTCGCACGCGGCACCGCTCGCTCGCCCGGCGGACGCTGACCGCGCGGTCGCCACCCGCCGCCGGCAACGCCCGCCCGCCCGCCCGCGCGCGCAGGCGTCGCGTCGGCCGCGCTGCCTCTCGCGGCGGGCGATTCTGCGCCGGCGCTGGAGCGGCGCCGCAGCCTCCAGAAGAGGAGCGCGTCCCGCGGGCGCCTCCGCATTCTGCGCGCGCGTCCCGTCGCGGCGCGGTCGCGGGCGCCGGCGGCGGCGGGGGCTGCGTGCCTGCGACCGAGTGGCGTGCCTCGAATCACGCCCACGCGACCTGAAAAATGTATAATGTGTACTGTGCGTTGATGTGAGAGTGCAGCCGTGTGAGGTGAGCCTACGCGTGTGACGTGCAACTCATGAAGCAGCACAGACAGACTTCACAGAAGTGGGTTTGAAATGCCAATAAGACATTACTGCGTTATCCTCGAAGCATCGTTGATTTATCTTTGAAGCGTCACTGATTTATCTCAGAAGAATCACCGAGGTATCTGTGACGCTCAATGAAGCGTTACGGAAGCTCAACGAGGCGTCACGGAAGCACATCGAAGCATACCTGACGCAAAACTGAAACCCACCGCGAATAAATCTCTCACGAGGCGCCCCGCAGCTATTTTGGGGGCCGCGGTGGTGTGGCTGAGGCATCGCGGAAGCTCGCGTGAGCGTGAGCGTGAGCGTGTGCGGGCGCGGGCGCCGCGTCGCGGAGGCGGGGCCGGGGCCGGGGCCGGGGGCATGGCATGCGCGGGGCGCGCGCGCGGAGCCCGCCCGTCCGCCTGCTGCCGCTGCTGCCGCTGCTGAGGAGGGCCATGCGGCTGTGGAGGGCGCTGCGCGCGGGGCCCGGCGCCGCCCGCCCGCGCGCGCACAAGGGCCCCAAGGAGGCCGCCGCCGCCGCCGGTGAGTACCCATTGCTCAATGTGTTGGGGGCACCCTCTCCAGAACAAAAAAATTTCCTACGGATTTACTTAAAAATAGTGGGGCTACAACAGCACACAGTTTCTCGCATTTCCGAATTTGCAATTTTCGAAAATTCTGAGAGTTAAAACAAAATGAGACTTGCATCGTTCTTTGAAGCCTCCCTTCTTCAATCCGTGGAAAAAATTAAAGAAAAAAATGTTTTTTGAAAAAAAAAAGTTTTTTTAACTGCCTACATTTTGCGTCAAATTACACAAAAACTACTCGTATTTTACGAAAATAGAACAAGAACGTATTTAAAGATCCGTATCTGAGGAACAGATTGCATTGAGGAAAAAAATCTCTATCTTCAATATAATAGTTGCAGGAAGACGCTCCAAAAAAAAATACAATTTTCCTATTTTCAAAAAATCTGGTATTTCAACGAACATAAGACCTGCACCATTCTACTAGGCGTACTTCACTGTATCCGAAGACAAAGTTGTATCAAAATATTTGGTGCCATTTTCGAGAAAATTTCGTGCTAAGTACTCTCAAAAATTAAAATATCCGCTTTAAACTCCGGAAGCCTCAAGTTCATTCAGATCGATTGGGGAATATCAATTTTGAAGAAAATCGTCCGAATGGTTTAGGCACTAGTATTGGCCACGGGCAGACAGAGAGTCGTCGATATTTCGGACAGACCGACAGGCGTCAATCGATATTTCGGTATTAAGAACTCCCAAAGCATGTATTTTGGCTACATCGCCTGTAAGATTTTTAAAAATATTTAGCAATAGAATTTATCTACTTTGTCGTTACCAGGACCCGGCAATAAGAGTTTTTCTGTCGAAAATTCGCCGTTTTCCTGCGCACGATTACATAACTTTCTCTTCTTATGAAGTGCAATCGTAAGGGAGGGAAAGTAAAAACACTTATTTTAATAGAATAACTTGGTGTACACAATCCCCGGCAAATAATAATAATAATAATAATAATAATAATAATAATAATAAATAATAAATATCAAAAATAAGCGTTGTAGCTTTCCTTTAAAATCATTTCAGTTTCTGTTGCTAGGTGACTTCGAAAAGCTCAGACAGGCGGAGTTTGATAGTGACGGCTAATTGAATCTGTCATGTTCGGCGCCCTTATGCTCTAAGCATGGAAATTAACTAGACCCAGGTAAGGGGGACACTAGCTAGCCGGCAAAGGCGGAGAATCGACCCAAAATGCCAAATACATATATGTACAAAATACACATGAAAATTAACAAATTCTTTATAGAATTGAACATATATTTTTAAATATTCATTTTTATATAATAATTTCATATTAATATAATGAGTTATTTTACTGGTACATATATTTTATAACATTTGTTTCGAATATTTTTTTTTCGGAACACGGGTGGGGCTACCATGGATGGGGGCCCGTAAGCAACTGCTTATTTACTTGTTATATCCAGCTTTGACGCCTACTAAAAATCTTGGTCATTTTATTATAGATTATTCTTCTGTCCGAAGATCCAATAATATTAGTATTTTCTCACTAGGCATCAATCCAAAATTCCGAAGCTTGGTTTCTCTACAACTGTTTAAATTAGTTTGCAATGCGACGAAAATGCATGCCTTGCGAGACGCTTGAAAGCATCTCGAGCAAGTCGCTGCAACATCCGACAATGCTTAGGATTGCGTTAAGCATTGTTCAGTGCTCTTTCACAGACAAAATGTTAAGAAATAGCATCGCAAAAGGCCCATAGTATTTTTCTTTACAGAAAAAATTCTAGACGAGCGCAATTGTTTAAAAAAGGTTCTGGATTTTAAAAAATCCCCGCCATCTTCCATCATCATCATCATCAATTTCGAGCAATATGTCATCGCATTATATTGTCGGCGTACGTTTCATGCCCAAAGAAGGTGTTTAAGCACTGATCGTATTGCTCTTCCTAATCCAGAGCAAGGTACTGCGTTCCAACAGCTTACTTTCCAGCTTAAAGTAGTGTTTTTATGTCGGCACTCGTAACACTATTACCTCCAAGCAACATGCTTTTGTACTTAGGAATTTGCTCTTTCGCAAGGTCGAGTAACACATGCCATCTCTACGGAACATACTCTTGTGATACGGCAGTGCCCTTTCTAAAGCAGTCAGGTATTCTGTATCGCCTCCAGGTCACTTGCTTTCCAGTTTACAGTAATGCTCTTTTTAGGATCGTCACTGAAAATACGCATCAGCTCAAAACCGTATAATTCTTTTTAATGCAGGGTCATTTTCAATGAAACGGCATCTAGCAACTCGGTTTCGTGCGTATGGAATTGTTCTTTTTATTGTCGGTTCTCGTAACACCAATCATCTCTAAGAAACATGTTCTCGTGTTTCCAATACTGCTCTTTCGAATAGAGGTCGCACTTCACCAACCACAGCCTAACCACAAGTTATGTTATTTAATGTTTACGATATTGTTCTTTCTAAAGACGATGCATGTAATTAATTCGTACCATCTTCACGAAACGTGCGCGTTATATTTGGATTAAAATGTGGAGTGAATGGATTCTTGATTACCTAGTATGTGATTATCCAATCGGGAGCTGCAATATCAGAAACTAATTACAGCCCGATTGGATAACATCAGATGCAGCTGATCGCTTCAATTAGCACTGTTTTATTCGGAGTGTAGAGGATTTTTTTAAAATCCCAGTCACGTATCACCTACCGTTTCCTAGCAGCACGCTTTCGTGCTTAGTGTATTGCTCTTTCTAGTACTCGCGGACCTAACACGTACCACCTACATGCAACACGTTTTTGTGCTTTCGGAATTTCTCTTTCTAGTGCCGGTGCACGTCGCACATACTACCTCCGAACAAGTTTTTGTACTTTTGACATCGCTTCTTTCCATTGCACTTACGTACTCGGCGCAAGTGAGTAACACAGATTACCTGTACCTCTTTCCTCGAATCCTGCTGACCACCACTTTAACCAACTCCAAGCAACATGCTTTCCTGCTTATGGTAGTGCCCTTGAGGGGGGAGGGGAGTTTATGGAGCAGAGCCTAGCGCATTCTCTTTCCATCGCCGGGGTCCGTGTTCAGTCCTCGGTCGATCCATGTGGAATCCGTGGTGGGCAAAGTGAGCTCTCGACAGATTTTTCTAGGCTTCTCCCGCCTCTCTTTCCACCTTTGCCCAATCATCATGCACATCATTTTCGCTATCACCTCACTAGATCATCACTAATGAGCCTCAATGAGGCAAGAAGATGAAGGATCTCTGATCGTTAACAAATAAATATTACACATTCTAACGAAGAGCAGCATAACATATATTGCCTCCTATTTTTATAGAGCAACATGATTTCGTGCAAAATATTGCTCTTTCAAAAGTGCAGGAATATAATAGTGCAATCGCCACACGTTTTTTTGCACTATATTTGTTACGAATCTACTGAATTCAATGTTCCCGGAGCAGCTTTTGCATACATGAGGGATTGTTTGTACCGCCAATACTAATTTAGCTGCAGTTGCATTGTCACTCACCAAACGTCGCTGTCCGTTGACCTCTCTCTTGAGGTAATTTAAAGAAGAATACTTAGTCAAACCCTAAGCAAAACAATATATTATTCGTGAATTCCTGTAACCAGAGTCAATTGGCAAATTATACCTTCTCCGCTTCTGTGGATATCTTGTTCCATACTAGTGAACAACCGATTAATTTTCTGAAGTACCTTCCCCAATGATTCACCAACTTTCAACATCTTGAAGTCGCTACTAATTGGGTTTTGAAAACAGAAAGTTACGCTAATATTCCTGGCCTACATTCAGGCGTCCAGTCTCTAGCGAACTCGATCCAGTCTCTCCCTTACAAATTATGTCCATGATAACCAACGCTTCATCCCTCAATTCCTTCTTTCAACGACTTCATACAACTTCAACAAATTTAAATTTTCATTTCGTAACAATGGTCTTGCTAAAAGAAGGAGAATCGGTTAAGAATGAGCTAACTACAAATATGTCAATATCCAGCCCTAACAAAGAAGTTCTTCTTCATCAGAATATGTTTTTCTCATTATCATTATTAGGGGTGGCCTGGGTTCCTACCTTTTTCATCTAACCAGATAATCCAAACTAAGCTAACAAAAGACACAAAAAAATTGAAAAAATCATCTTTGTGGGGGAGGGAGTCGTATGGTGATCTTATGTAATTTTCAAATCCAGAATGTCGAACACTGTAAATTTCTTGGAGTTTGCATATCGCAATCTCATTCTTGTGAGCAATTTTATTTTCAAAGAAAGCTTTTCTTTATTGGAATTGGAATTTCTGCATGATTGCCAATAAATGGTTGTACGCGGAAGTATTTCAGTCTGGCAAAGATGTGCTCTCTGCTCAACGAAACAGGAAACACTGCGCATTCTTTAGTTTCGCAGGAAGGAGACTCATGGCAGTTGGCCCAAGCAGCACCGACTAAGCCCTCTGAATACCAAACTCTGCAGAAGGTCGTCCAGGGAAATTTTGGCCAGGATTATTATGAGGAGACACGTGCAGGGACTCATGACGTGATATGCTTTTCACGGCTGGAACCCAGGTTCCACCCCGGGCCAATTCATTTCGAAGATGTGGTAGACAAAGCGAACTATTCAAAATTTTCTGTTGTTTTTCAGTTTCACTGCCACAGGGTAACCGACACGAAATCACAGAAATTACTGTTTTATAAACCCAACAAATTTTAACTAGTTTCTTTGTCTTCCTAACCCTATTCTTTTCTCGCAATTATAAATAACCAGTATTTCAGGATAAATGAAAGAACTTTTTATTTCAAAATACGTGTTTAAATTAAACCAAGCTTTGAGTTCTGTGTGTGCTAACAGTTCTTGAAACAATGCCTCAGAAGCATTGTCTTTCGTAAAATACACTTGAGGCAACTGAACCAGTAAGCGGATTACGCGGTGTGATTGTTCAGAAAATTTTGTAACAAAGCTACAGGTAAGCTCACATACCTAGCATTTAAACAAATGGAGATCTCTTCGTGAATAAGATATCCATTTGTTGAAACGTGCATGTTGACACACTAATGGTCTATGTAAATATAACGATAAACTCACACTCACAGACTTCCCTGCACCATGTGACGAAACTACGAGCAATCAAACTCGTAGAATAAAATTATGAAAAAATGACGGTAAATACGCGTTTATTCTATTAATTTTACTTTATTAAAATCTAGAGTTTATAGTATAAAACTGGTAAAAAAATAGCAATCTATAACTCTTTTGGAGCTCACTACTTTCAATTTAAACAAAACTAGAGGTGCTACAGAATGGCACAAACTTTCTTGTAGTAAAGTTTTCTAATTTCCTTTTTGTGGACTGGTACTGTACTGTCTTTCCCCTCCTTGCCTGGTTCCATCTATCGCTGCCCAAATTATATTTTTTTGAAATTTCTCAACTTTTCGGTTTCCAAGTAGTAGAACCCAAATATTAATTTAAGAATATTAAAGAATGCTAAAACCTTATTCTAAATAGCCATTTTCATTGGAAAAATTTGGAGCCGTTTTTAAGAAAATGGCGTTGAGCATTACTGTAAATGCGAAATTTAAAGCTCTTTTTCACAAGAATCTATTGAGTTTTCGAAACACTTCATTTAAAGTTATTTAAAACTTCCACTTTTAAATGCAATAGTGTACAGAAATCCATTAAAATGTGCGTATTCACGGCGTGAGAGATATTTAAAAAAAATTACATTTGTGTAATTTTTGAGAAAACAAAAGGGTACACCAACATGAACTTTATGTCATATTAAACAGTGCATTGGATTGATTTTTAGTAAACTGTTCAGAGATTCCTTGCTCATGGCAGGATTCCTTCTCAGATTGGCTTAGATGGTTCAGGGTATCATCTGAAGCTATTGCAGTGACCGTTGTCACAATCAGACGCTGTCTGGAGGAGAATTGTAGCGGGCGGCTACTACTGCCGGTAGTTTACGTTTTTTCTCCGATCAGCACGAGGCAAATGCCGGAACAGAACCCTAACAAATGGCCACGGACCACGCGCGATCTTCCCTACCTCCTTCTCTTATCCATCATTCCTTACACGCTTACGCGTACATGCACTACATTACTACACATGTCGGGATATCAGTCAGGAGCTTAGAGTTTGTTCTGACTGGGGGGTGCCCCGATGGTGGGAGATACCTGGTTGAGGAAAACACCACTAGCCGACGTGTAGGTCAGTGCTATATCTCTCCATCTTGCGAGGGAAGATTACCGCCACTTCTCACGGTAAAAAACATGCTTGTTCATTATGAGATTAATGACTTTAGTTGTTGACGCGCCCGGAAGCACTAATCAATAAATAAATCGGTTCTCAGAATGGAGATATCGTGACACTAATGGTGCCACGATAGCATGTAGTGTCTCGTTGACCGTCCGTCCGACCGTCCGACCGTCCGACCGTCCGACCGTCCGACCGTCCGACCGTCCGACCGTCCGACCATCCATTCGTCTATTCGTCCGTCATTATAACCCTCTTAAAACATGCGATGTCTACACCATGCAAATGATTTTCCCATATATTAATATTTCCTGAAAGGTCTAGTTCAACTCGGATACCTTTCAAATTTTAAATGGATATTTTTACTTTTGTGGCATACTTTACATGAAGACCACTGAACATTTGCAAAATTTTCTCAGAAATGGAACCATTTTATTTACTTTATTTTTTCCCCGAGAACAGATTCAAGAATTCGTATCAAAATGGTACATGCCCATTAAAACCTTTGAATTTTGAAAGACTGTAATATTTCCCCCTATGATTACATTCTTGAAGATAAAAAAATTAAGTCAAATTCTGTTCTCTAAAAATTAATACTATAATGAATGATATGTACGAACTGTTATAATGTGAGTAGTATAATGTGAGTAGTAAGTAATTTTGCGTGAAATGTAGGCAATTTTTAAACATTTTTTCAAAGTTCCTCCAATTTTTTCGGATATAGCACAGAATTAAAAGTGGCGCAGGTCCTGTTTTCGGTAAATCCTCTGTACTTTGAAAAATTGTAAAAAATGAACATTGAACTTGTGCAAAGTTAGTGTAAGACATTTTTTCCTTAATGAAATGTTTTCTAAATATATCAAATCAAATAAGTCATTAAAAACTAGTAGTTTTGGTGTATTTTTACTTCAAGTTAATGCAATTTGTAAAAAAATTATCGAAAAAGGTTAAAATTTTTATTCTTAAAATTTTGGGATAGAGCAAAGGACGCTTTAAAAACTGGTGCAGGTTCTGCACAATTTTTGATTGCAAAATTCTGATTTTCATTCAACTCTCTAAATTTTCGAAAAATGCAAAAGTCAGAAATAAAGCGAAAGTGTGTGCTGTTGAAGCACCATTACTTTCTTAAACGCACAGAAACGCTCAACCGGGAAGGGGGTACTGCAAAATGAAAATGATAACCCGGACTCAAAAGGCAACTAACCAGTACGAAGAAATTTATAGTTGTGCATCTGAAAATTCTATCGTGAATGTTTCAGTGTAGTTTTTCTGAATGTTCACTTACAGCAGGCCCCACCTCCCCACTTTCTTTCCTGTACCACCGACATATGTAACTACTTTGGGTACCAAATGCTAGAATAAATCTTCCATTTACTCGCTACTGCAAATCCTTGGAAGAAGCCGTCGTGGGATATAATGGTTTCAATCCATTTGCCGGGCACTTGACATTTCGCTTATCGAGATTACACAGTAATGAATTGCAAAGCATGGATTAGTCACTGCAAGAAAGCAGGGACTCGACTCCCAGAAGGAAAACAGGTTCCAAATAGTCAGTGCCATTTCATATACTTGTAACCTGAAGAAAGTGCCTACGTTGAAATGTTTTTTTTCCACTTCATGTGGTATACATGTGAACGTATACATGTGTTATGTCACTTTATCTTCCCCTCTAAATGCTAAATACTTTCTCTTAGCACCCTCTCAGAAACTTCCGTATTAGGCGTTACGAGTTGTCATGAGTTTACGTAGACTCCAAGGAAGTTTGTTTTCATTAACATTCTTGAAAAGATATCATTTTCATTATTTATATTGTGAAACTATGATCATATTCACTTGAATATTGTTGGGTTCGTATATTTCTTAAATAGATTCCTGTTCTACCTCAATTAGGAGCACAAATAATTATCATTTAAATGACGGTATTATTCACAATATAAATTGGTGGTGCTAAAACATTACGCCCTTCATCGCAATTAGTAACGATTACGTAATATTATAATACCGCAATTTTTCGCCATATTATATCCATATTAACACATTTCAATCATCACTTAAAAAACTCGATACAAATTGACGAACATCAAGTGGGAAAACTATTTATTAAAATAAATTAAAGCTAGTACATCAATGCAAATTCGACCATTAAAAATGCGTTTCATACAGCTATAACATCTCATAACAATGAGAAGGAATTCTCAGAATTCCAAATTGCCGAGTAGGGTGCGGTGTTACCATTGTTGAATTGCAATCTGATATCGCTTGAAATGCTCGCAAATGAATCGCAAGAAATCGAATTTGCTATTTCGAAGATTTGCAAAAAATTTCTCTGAACTATTCATATTTTAAAAAAGTGTATACTACCTGTCGTAAAGAACCGATTTTTCTCGACAGATTTCATTTAACAAAAAGTATCATCCTTACTGTACATAAGCAATGTTATTTTTTTGCAATTTTAGAAAATACAGATTTCGCCGAAAATGGGACCAGCACCGTTTCCTTTATTCTTTGCTACATCCGCAGGGGAAAATTAAAGCAACAAATTGGAGCAATTTTTGAGACAGTAATTGTTTACAACTACCTATATTTCACAAAAAACTATTCATATTTTCAAAAATTGTGCACTTAATTAAAGAATCAAATTCTATCTTCAATGTTTGGCCGCAATCCAATTTTTCCCTTCAAACGTGGGTTCTGACTACACGTGTTAGAGGGAAATTATATATATATATATAAGTATATAAGTATATATATATATATATATATATATATATATATATATATATATATATATATACATACACAAGATTTAATCACTTTTTCTTTACCAGGGCCTGGCAATAATAGTTTTTCTGTCAAAAATCGACGTTTTCCCCCGCAACATTACAATAATCAAAGATAAAATAAATTTGAGATACTGGTACAATGGAAATGACAATTCTATCCCTCATTTCTATACTCTACCACTTCCATTTGAAATTGTAGGTTCCGCAATATAACTAAAGTAGGTAAATTCTCATTATAATCTTGATTGACCCTATTTTTTGCTAATATCACTCCACCATTTAGATTATTTAGATTTATTTATGTATTTATTTGTATTAAAAATATCTCCTTACCTCTTTGACGAACACATTCAGAAAAAAACAAGAAAAAATGATTGGTGGAAAAAAATTGTGACGGAATGATTAATGAAGTCGTGTCAACTTTATGCATTTACGATAACATCGTGCACGCATGTAATTTCACTGCATGCGAAGAAAACGGAAGTAAACTGATCCCACCATGTGCACAGAGTCCGGGTTGCTAGCTCTTTTTATGGGACTCCAGACATTTGTAAAACGCATCATAATCCTATATCCGTCTCACACTTCTGACATTTCTGACTTTCATTGCTAACTCGTGGTGGTTAATTGTAATCATTTAATAACTCAAGTCGACAGTTTTCTACATTGTTCCCTACCTCCTTTCCTAGAAAAAAAACGAATACTTACTTTTAGCAAAACTAATTTCACGTTACTAAAAATGAGTTTTTCTTTTACTATCGTAATCATACTATCGATATTGTTATCACGGATTACAGTATTTGTCAAATCTTTAAATCGAAATTATGAAAATCAGGATTAAACATTTAAAATCAAGAGTTCGTGTAAAATATCTGATATTAATTAAGATTTTTAGTTACAAAACGTTTGAAGGGAAAGTGACTGTCTTTCGAAATAAATTAATAGTTCATTTATTGAAAATTATACCCAATAAATCAATGTTAAGATAACTCTTTGCAATAGCTATATTCGATAATAGATCTTATTAATAAATGCCAAAAGCCGCGTTCTGCCCGGTGGTGTTTAAAGGAAAAAGTCGTTTTAAATTTACATTCTTCTCGCGTGATTCGTATGCTATTATGAAGCTCGTATGCTATTCATTTATGTACATCGACCGTCACGCACATCTTAAGTGAAACTTACGAACAATTGAGGCCAGGAAAATCGTAATTGCAGTCAGGATTGCATTTATCGATTTACTTCGAGTGAGGAACACCATCCCCTGCTGCAACGCTGTAAGAGAAGAGTTCTCGACAAGCAATGTTATGCTAATATCCACAGTACATTAGTTGCGGTATACAATACTGATTACTGGCGCTAGCTGCGTTAATATATTCCCTTTGTCCACCTGTTTATAAACGCGATTGCCTGTGGATGTGCCAGAAGGCAAAAGGCAAACACAAACTACGAGTTAATTCAGCAACACTCACAAATTGTACCAAATTTGTCTCCGAGAATCTCATTAGTGTCAGTAATAATTTTATGAGTATGCTTCGAAAACGTTCTAAAATTGAATTTAAATTATTACATAACTAGAGGAATTGGCATTTACCTTCATATAACATTCACTTGTTTTGATTTATTAAATGAAACCAACAATGAAAATTTAAAAGGATATTGTTGGAAAATATAAATGTTATTTTAAAATAATACGAAAGTTCTATCTTCTCCAGAAATTTTCTAGCGAAAAGAGGACAACCGTTAATACGTATACAACTTTTAACCTAATTTCAATACACATTTCTTAACAAATAAACCTAATTTCATAAATACGACAAGGAAAAAGACATGACTAAGAAAAAATACAAGACTCCTGGAAGCAAAAATTATGAACCAAGTTTTAAAATTTATCTCTTCTTTCCCAAATTGATCAAGTTAATAAGTCTATGGTAGGTATGTCGGAGGAAGGAGCAGCAGTTGTAAAAGAATAGCAGACGAACTAGGAAGTACAGAAAATCAACGTGTGTACTGCTTTTTGTGCTTCAACTAGAGGACGCAATCGAAACAACATATTAAAGAAAGTAATTATGCTATTCACTCTCATTTTAAATGCATGAATAAGTCCCATTTTAAGTTTTACCTTTGAAGAGTAAAATGTAATCTGTTCACAGTAATTTTACATTCATATTTCTTTGAATGAGAAAATGAGACATAATATTCGTATTCTTCATAAATTATATAGTACAAATTTTTAAATGTTTAAAAAATGCGATGAAATGACAATCAGAAGATTCGAACCAAAAATACAAATCTAACATATAGGAAATAGTAACGGGCATTTATAAACCACAACTATTCCCATGAACATTTACACTTACTTTCAGAATACTACTAAATTTATTCAACCAAAATCATTACTGATCGCATATATGAATATTTTATTATTCGAAGAAGCTGCCAGCACATTGATTACTGCATCACTAAGACGCTTTTTCCACGAAGTGCTCGCACCTCTCTATCGTATAAACCACAGAAACTCCGAACGAACATTTATATGGCCATGAAAATACACACTCGGCACAGCTATTTTCCATTTCGATAAAAATTTACCCCTCCACCTCCTCCGGAACCACCTCCACCCCCTACCTCATCCCCGCCCCCCACTCCCAATACCCTCCCGCCGTCGCCGAAGAAAGCATCCTGTGGTCGGTCTCGAAGAACTTCCATACGTATTCGTTATCTGCCGCGCAATATGTTTCGTGCGGACAGACACGGACGGGCTGTAGCCGACGCGCGTGGGGCTCTGCGCATTGTTTCGAACGCACCTAAAAACTTCCGCGGGAGCGGAGGCGGGAGCGGAGGCGGGAGCGGAGGCGGGAGCGGAGGCGGGGGCGGAGGCGGGGGCGGGGGCGGCAGTGGCGGCGGCGACGAGGCCCTGCGGGGCGAGGCGGGGCGGGGCGGGACGAGAACGGCGCTTCCTGAGACTCTCCGTCCTCCTTCCCCGCTTCGCCCCGCCCGACCCCGCCCGTCCGCGCGCCGTAAATCTTCCGACTCGGCTACGCCCGCGCGCGGCAGTGGAGGGGCGGTGGCGGCGCGGCGGAGACAGCGGACTTGATGGAGGCGGCGCGGGCGATGGCTTCGCGGCATGGGCGGCGGCGGGGGCGGCGGGGGCGGCGGGGGCGGCGGGGGCGGCGGGGGCGGCGGGGGCGGCGGGGGGCGGTGGCTGCAGTGGCGGCGGCGATGGGGCAGCGACGGTGCCGATGGGGCGGCACGCTGTCAGTACGGGAGTGGCGGTGCCGGTGGTAGCAGGATGGTTGTGTGGTGTTGGCGGGGAGGGTGGTGTTTGCTGGGAGTGGACACGGGGGCGGGAGTTCGGATGACAGGAGTGGAAGTGGCAGTGGGGTCGGAGGTGGGCACGGCAACGATGCTGGCTGGGAAGGCTGTAGTACGTGGCCCAGGTGGGTGGGGACGACAACGCTGTTGGTTGGGAAGGCGGCTGCTGTGTGGACGGAGGTGGGGACGGCAACGATGGCGGCTGGGGAGGCGGTATGGCGTGGGCGGACGTGGTGACGGCAACGACGTTGGCTGGGGAGGCGATAGGAGTGTGATCAGAGGTGGGGCAGCCACGATGGAGGCTGAAGAGGTAGCGGTAGTGGGGTGGACAACGACGTTGGTTAGAGGGGGAGCGATAGGAGCGTGGGCGGACCTGGTGACGGCAACGATGCTGGTTGGGGAGGTGATAGGAGCGTGGACGGAGGTGGAGACAGCAACAATGCTGGCTGAAGAGGTAGCGGTAGTGGGGTCAGCAACGATGTTGGTGGGGGAGGTGGTAGTAGCATGGACGGAGGTGGGGACGGCAACGATGCTGGCCGGAGGAGGTGGTAGCGTGGAAGCAGGGAGGGCGGCCGCGAGGGAGGAGGGGTGAGGGCTCTGCAGGACTGGTGCGCGGGAGGCGCGCGGAGCGGCGGTGACCGTGGTGGCGGACCGATGGACGATGTCGAGAGCGCCAGTTGGGTGGGGAGATAGGGAAGAAGTTACCGCTGAACGCAGAAGTGAACGATGGTCGCGACAACTGCAACGGACGCGGCGATGAGGAAGGCGAAGGTAGAACCAACCAAGATCAAGAGATATGATGATTGTGATGAAAAACATAATGATAAACTCATCACGGTGGCTCGACTTGTAGTAGCATCGAATAAGGCGTATTTTGGGTATGGTGCCAGCGTAGAGCAATAATCGCTATATGGCTTTAAAATTCAGGAAGCTGGACGAGTGAGGATAAAATAACGAGACACAGAATTTAGAAACGGAAAGGATAAAGAAAATTATATTACAAATGTAGACGAGATAGTATATTACGATTAAATCCATTCTTAAACATTCGAGTATATTATGCGTTTTGCAATTTCAATAGATTTTTTTAGAGAAAGTTCCAATTTAAAGTGGGTTACACAATCACGTACACGATGGTTGTTTTTGCATTGTTAGCGTTAATGTCATAACTCAACAAGTGAGAAATTTACAATAAAATCCTTCGACCTTACGATCAGGTACACACTGCATTTGTCACGGCAGTTCCATTTCCTTCCACAATTCTTGAAGTACAAGATCAAAGGATACCGCAGAAAGGAACTAATGAAGAGGGACTATCGAGGAAGAGACGTTTTACCCCTCGTCAGGAAGACCTTCAAGTGAAATCAGGGTAAAAGGGATATTAATTTGTCATATTCACCTGGGCATTTTGTTTTCGTAATAATTAGTACATAAAGTGAATAATTATCATTGCCCACTCCCACGTAGCATTCACTCGCATGCAGTATTGCAAATCCCCCTATTTAATCTTAAAGTAAGTAAAATATTTTTTCTTCTTAAAAAAATGCAATTCTAGCAATAATTTTAAAATTGATTTGTACAAAAACCTTAGGTGCAAATCTTACTGTTATAGAACATCATTCCAAAAGATATATAATGCAGGATATTGTTATTTACAGTTTACGTCCAACAAACAACTTCATAAAGTTGTTTCCAACAAATATTGGAAAATCTCTACGGATTTGACTCGTAAAATTTGCTCGTGTTCCTGTTAGCCACAAAAAGCAAGAAGTAGGCAAAGCAAATAGCGCCATGGATTAAACGGATTAACCGTAACGATGAGAATAAGATGACAGAGACAAAAACGGCGATAACGACGACATTGACTACTAGGACGACGAGAAAGACGACAGTGAAGACAAAAGTGACAATTACGTGAATTTTATGGTGACGACGGTAATTACATTTAACAGTGGTAGCAACAATGAGTATGTCAACGACGGAAACGACAGTCACAGCAACGGGAACGGCAGTGACAACGATGGGACAGTGATAACGACGGCAACGCACTGACAAAGACGGCAACGTCACTGACAAAGACGGCAACGTCACTGACAAAGACGGCAACGTCACTGACAAAGACGGCAACGTCACTGACAAAGACGGCAACGTCACTGACAAAGACGGCAACGTCACTGACAAAGACGGCAACGTCACTGACAAAGACGGCAACGTCACTGACAAAGACAGCAACGACACTGTCAATGACGACGATACTGACAATGACGACAACGATACTGACAATGACGACAACGATACTGACAATGACGACAACGATACTGACAATGACGACAACGATACTGACAATGACGACAACGATACTGATAATGACGACAACGATACTGACAATGACGACAACGATACTGACAATGACGGCAACAACACTGACAATGACGGCAACAACACTGACAATGACGGCAACAACACTGACAATGACGGCAACAACACTGATAATGACGGCAACAACACTGACAATGGCGAAAACGGCACCGACAGCTACAGAAACATTGACGACGGGAACGACAGTGACAACGACGGCAATGATCGATACAGCTACGGCAATGACAGTGACAATGACGGCAGTGTCTGACCAGCTAAAATGACAATAACAACGACACGGACAATGACAACGACGACGTCTGCAACTTACATCGTCCACAGTGGCGACGATGTGAACGTCGTCGGTGGCGGAGGTGGCGAGAGCAGCGCAGGCGGCGCTGTAGGCGGAGGCGCGGGCGGCTGTTCACGGGCCTGCAAACGCGATAGCGGCGACGGCGGCGCCGCGGGGGCGGAGGAAGTGCCTGCGGGTCGCGGATGCGCCGTTTGTTTGCACACAAAGTCTGCAACTAGGAAGGCGTCGGCTGTGAAGAGGGCGGCTGGATGCTGGCATAATGGCAGCGGTGACAAAGGCCGTTCGAACAGTAATGACAGACTCGGCCAAAACGTGTATTGCAAGCCATGCAGCTTCTGTGCTCGCGATAATGAAAGAATCTGACCGACAACGGTTTGGCAACGTCAGAGGAATTCGCTGTTACTGCAAAGCACTCATAGGTAAATGTATTGGGATGAGTCATTTCCGATCTAAAAAACGTTAAAATAAATATGTAAAATATTTGTGTTTGTAACAGGGTTAATGGCGAGAATGGGAGACAAATGAGCCATGGACAGACGTGTAAAATGGTTTTGTGAAAAAAATAATGTATGAAACGCTGTAAATGCAATCACGAGGGTGACAAATATGAAGACATATTTCTTACAAACTGTAAGACGTATTACATGATTTTGTGAGTAGCAGAAACAAAAGTGAATAATTATACACATAATCGAACAGAACTTATATTTTGGGACGCCTTATACAAGGCCAATTAAAATTCAAAAGTTGATATGCCGATGCCGTTATGACCCGGGGCAGTAGTTCAGTGCATCAACTGATGTTACTGCAGCGCCTCCGACCGGGAGGTAATAGATTCGAGTCGACGGCAGGATTTTCGGCACTAGCGTTTCAGCTAGGTCGAATTCAGTCGCTGTCTGGAGGAGAATTCTAGCGGCCGGCTGCTCTGATCGGTAGTTTTCCGTGGTTTCTCCGATCAACACCAGGCGAATGCCGGAGTAGTACCCTAACAAACGGGCCACGGACCGCGCGCGATCTTTCCTTCATCTTCCTTGTCCTGTCCTATCCTCTCCCCTTACACACACACTTACACTAACATGCACTACACTACCACATATTCCGGGAGCCCGGTCGGGAGCTTAGTGCTTGTCCCGGCTGGGGCGGTGCCCCGGTGGTGGGAGCGTTCTGGTTAGGGGGAAACCCCAATAGCTGACGGTAGGTCGGCGCCGGATCTCGCCATCCAGCGCGGGAAGATCACCGCCATTTCCTGAGAACAAACAGTCACTACGCTTACGGGACTAACGACCAAAGCATTTGAGGCGCCCGGAAACACGAAAAAATTAATCAATAAAAAAACCGATGCCGTTATGGAAAAGGTAGATAGTACAGTTTTGGGGACGATGATGGTGTTGGGAGTAAATGGCAAATTTAATGTGTATAGACTGAAAATTTAATTACAGCAAGTTATAGAGACACAACTTGCTAACGAAAATATACTCAAAATGGAAAGCAACATTATTTTTCTTCCGTGCTGAAGTGTAATGTAACTCTTGCCCTTTCTGTTCAAATTTTTCGTTCATTGTTTGAGCGAAGAAATGTCAATAACATTCTCTAATTAAAGCGCGAATTAATAATAATGTTGAAGTAGAGAAATGAAAATGGAATGAAACCGCGAAATCTTTGCTTCTCAGGACAGAGAGTTCATTTCCTCCATCTCTTCCGAACATCTGTTTGGTCAAGTCGCGATTAAATAATTACATTATTGTATTCTACTTACGTGTAATAGAAAAAAAGTATTCTATTGCTGCGACAAAAAAAGTGATTTTTCAACTAAAAGACTCGTTTTATGGACCCCTGGCACCGAAAAAGTAGATAATTCTTTATCCTATATGTAGTAAATAACTTCCTCCAATATGGTGTGTAGTCAGACTAGACGGATTGCTCAAATTCTATTTACATATCAAGCAGTTTCATATCGTCAATGCTGGCATATTTGGCTTCTCTATAGGGTTGATGTAGAAAATTCACAGCTCAACGTCTTTTTATTTAGACGAGTAAGGTACAAGTTGTTAAGTTTAAGTAAACTGTGTATGAAGTATTACGTTATATAATAAACGTTCATGAGAAATGTTAGAATATAAACAGTGGGCTACAACAGCAACAATGAACAAAACTCCTGAACAAAACCACACAAAATGATTTTCCAAAAGTTACACGCACACTGCTCAAAAATGTCAAATAAAATGCTTTCGTGTAACATTGAAATAAGTTAAATATTTTAACAAAAAATTCTTCATGAACACTGCAATAACATGGAAAAGTGTATTTACACTGTACAAGAGTTCTTTGTATACCAAGAAAATAAAAAATGTTCCTGTTCCAAAACGCAACTCGTGATAGAAAATATTAATGGCGGGCGACCCTTTCCTTCGAGCATTGACGGAGAGCAGTGGCTCAGTGCATCAACTGATGTAACTGCAGCGACTCTGATCGGGAGGTCCGACGTTCTAGTCCCGACGGCGGCAGGATTTTCGACACTAGCTTTTCAGCTAGGTCGAATTCAATCGCTGTCTGGAGGAGAATTCTAGCGGCCGGCTGCTCTGATCGGCAGCTTTTCGTGATATCTCCGATCAACAGCAAGCGGATGCCGGAGCCAACAAACATGCCGCGGACCGCACGCGATCTTTTCTTCCTTTTCCTTGTCCTATCCTCACACCTACACTAACATGCACTAGCACACATGCCAGTAGACCTGTCAGGGACATAGAACTTGTCCCGGCTGGGGCGGTGCCCCGCCGGTGGTGGGAGATACCTGATGGGAAAACCTCGTTAGCCGACGGAAGGTCGGCGCCGGATCTGGCATCCAGCGGGGAAAGACAACCGCCACCTCCCGAACAAAAATCCCGAAAAAAAAATCACTAAAAACGAAAACTAGGGAGTTTGTGCACGCCTTAGCGGGCAGCAATCGACTGCAATCTCGATCTTTTGCGCATGCGCAGACGCACGGAAGTCATACGAAACCTGAACGGCGCATGCGCAGAAGATCGATAGTTTCGATTGCTTTAACGTTCAAGGGTGCACAAACTCACTATTTTCTATTTGTTTCTCTTGTTCGTATCGATAGCAAATTTCGATTCAAGTTTCGTACCATCACGCCCCACCAGTACAAGGTCTCTCGTCTCGCCCGCGCGAGCCTGGCGGTGCAGTGGTGGCTGCGCGTGCGGCAGCGAGAGGCGGGGACGGGGGATTGGCGGCAGCAGAAACAGGACAGACATCGGGCACGGCAGCGGCGGCGGCGACGGGGGTATAGTGGGAGGGGTCGGCAGCAGCGACGTCCACCAGGCGGCGAGGGGGAGGGGCGAAGGCGGGGCGCTCACAAAGGCGCTACTGAGCGCGGGAAGCTCCAGATGGCGCCACAGATAGCCAGCAGCCGCCGGCGGCGTCGGCCGCAGCCGCGCGCCCGCTCGCCACGCGGCCAGCGACCCTCGCCACCCCCCGACCCGACCCCCGCCACGCCTCCCACTCCCCCTCCACCCTCCCCGCCGCGCCCCCCGCACGGCGCCCCCGCCCCCGCCACGCTCCCCGCCGCGCCCCTCGCCCCCCGCCCCCGTCACGTCCCACGCTCCCGCCACGTGCCCCACCCCCGCCACGCACCACCCCCGCCACGGTCCCCCGCCACGGTCCCCCGCCACGGTCCCCCGCCACGGTCCCCCGCCACGGTCCCCCGCCACGGTCCCCGCCACGGTCCCCGCCACGGTCCCCGCCACGGTCCCCCGCCACGGTCCCCGCCACGGTCCCCGCCACGGTCCCCGCCACGGTCCCCGCCACGGTCCCCGCCACGGTCCCCGCCCCGCCACGGTCCCCGCCACGGTCCCCGCCACGGTCCCCGCCACGGTCCACGGTCCGCCACGGTCCACGGCCCCCGCCACGGCCCCGCCACGGCTCCCCCACGGCCCCCGCCACGGCCCCCGCCACGGCCCCCGCCACGGCCCTCCACGGTCCACGGTCCCCGCCGGTCCCCCGCCACGGCCCCCCCGCCACGGCCCCCTGCCACGGCTCTGCCACGGCCCCCCGCCACGGCCCCCCGCCACGGCCCCCCGCCACGGTCCCCGGCCACGGCCCCCGGCCACGGTCCCATGCCTCCCGCCACGCCCCCCGCCAATCCCCCGCCGCGTCCCTCGCCACGGTCCCCGCCATGAGTCCCTCCACACTTCCCGCCACGCCCCCTCCCCCGCCACGGCCCCCGACACCCATTGCCGCCGGTGACCCGAGGTGACCCGAAGCGACCCGCAGCCCCAAACAAGGACTGGCTCCGCGGGATGGAGGGCTGGGGGTTTCACGTTCCGAATCAGGGAAAGTTACTGCGGATTTTTATTCTTGAGGGACCTCCCAGCCCCATATATATTTAAATGTTTTTCGTACTTTTACCTCTCTCGCGCACCTAAAGTCGTTTAACTAGACCCTACATATTACAAAATAATCTTCCAGCCCATCATTTTCGAAGTGGCCATCATGGAATTTGGTTAAATAATAAACATATGTTACTATATTGTATATTATTTTTGTAGTGTATATATGATACCATTTTTTAAATACACAATTCTAGCATAAATAAATATTAAAATCAATTTTACCTAATAAAGGAAGGTAACAAAAAAAAACTCTAGGACTTTTGCCCTCCTCCTGCCCCCCCCCCCCGGATCCGTCCCTGAATTCTATCCAGATTTGAGATAAAGACCATATTACAAAGAGTTGAACGATATAGATTGGTGGAATTGTCGAGTATTTGACTGTCTGGAGGAGAATTCTAGCGGCCGGCTGCTCTGATCGGTAGTTTTCCGTGGTTTCTCCGATCAACACCACGCGAATACCGGAGCAGTACCCTACAAAACGGGCCACGGACCGCGTGCGATCTCTCCTTCCTCTTGTCCTATCCTCTCCTCTTACACACACACTTACACTAACATGCACTACACTACCACATATTCCGGGAGATCGGTCGGGAGCTTAGAGCTTGTCCCGGTTGGGGCGGTGCCCCGCTGGTGGGAGAGTCCTGGTTAGGAGGAAACCCACTAGCCGACGGTAGGTCGGCGCCGGATCTCGCCATCCAGCGGGGGAAGATCACCGTCATCTCCCGAGAAAAAACATGCTCTACACTAACGGAACTAATGACCGAAGCAGTTGACGGGCCCGGAAACACGAAAAAATCAATCAATCAATCGAGGATTTGATTTGTTTAGGAGGTAATTAGCAATATCCCATAACGATATATTTCTCTTGAGAAATCCCGACTGAAAAAACACGCTTTTGTGGCGGTGTCTTCCAAAATTCAAAAGCTGACCAGGCATATTTTCAACTTCGAATGATTTAAACCGTGGATGAAACAAATGCTCACCTACGCACAATCGCAGCAACATTATGGCCGACCTTGTTTCCCAAAATATACATAGTATTTTTAGTGTATTCAATATATTACTTTACAAGCGAAAAACGTAAGTCGCTGCTATTCATATTACATTTTTACCCGTTTTCTCGAAATATCTTTTGAATTAAAAAGCTCCACAATTACAAGAAATTTTATTTTTCCTTTATTTTCGAGTTAGCGAAGTTCGACTACTGCAAAAATATTTGTTAGGCATTCATAATCCTGTTTCCGAATTATTTTTTCTACAAATGCCTGGAAATTTAATTCAACTGAAATCTTAATTAAGAAAAATAAAACTGACATAAATTATCTCATTAGAATTTATTTTTTATAATTTAACTTCCATTTTAAACAGCATTTTCTTATTAAATTAATTAATTGGTGAGGTACTATCTTTTCAATTCTTATTAACGAGGCACTTTGTGCATCCCTGACGCTCCCTTCGTAATCACAAAAACGTCTCTTCTTTGATCACAAAAAATCTTATCAGTAGCATGCGGCTGGGTGGGTGAACTTCAAAATTTAATTAGGCATCTTCATAAACACTGCATGAACTCCATCTTTGTGTCCTATTATAAAAATTGAGTTTTCTCGTAATTCTTTGACACATTCTTATTTCTTCTAAAGAAGAGGGTTAATCGTTATTGGAATGAACTCAGAAAATGGAGATTTAATCCACTTTAACTAAACATTCCCATGCTGTTTCTTTTTCTCTTCTTTTTCAGTAACAATGAGATGAAGTTCCGAGAGTACACAATGAAGAAGTAAAGAAGCCTGCCTGAAGCCAACCTCAAGGGTGTAGAGAGAGAAAAGAACATACCGAGCTAGAAGGAGCGTTTTTTCTTGGAAACGCTCTGGTACATGCAATTAAGAAAAGACGGGATAGAAAAACAAGACGGTAGTCGATCCCAGTAGAACTCTGAGAGCACAAAAGCATATTGCCATTTACGACGACATCCGTAAAATGAAACTGAAACAAAAATTCAATTGGTAGAAGTCACTAAACTCAATAAACGTAGTTTCTTTTTCTTTTTCTTCCAGTTTGTTGGTACCTTGTCTAATAAGTCGTGTCAAATTACTTTGTACGAGTATTTAATGTAATATTTCGTACATACTTCTTGGAGCGATCCAGGTTGTTGCTACTTTTTGATTCATGTTTCAGTTATTGGTTTTGCCATTCTACCGTTTTACCATCCTCTATATTTAATTGCGAGCTTTCCTTTCAAAATTGGTGTGTAAACACTGAGTTAGTACTCAAAAGATTCGTTCACATATTTCATTTATTCAGCTACATGTAAGAGCATTTTTCTCTCTGTTCATGCATGTTTGATGTATA
Organism: Teleogryllus occipitalis; assembly: GCA_011170035.1. Taxonomy (NCBI): domain Eukaryota; kingdom Metazoa; phylum Arthropoda; class Insecta; order Orthoptera; family Gryllidae; genus Teleogryllus; species Teleogryllus occipitalis. Next base: position 499,994 of record BLKR01000377.1, read on the forward strand.
CAATTTTTTATTTAATAATGATTCAACCTTATTGCTTATTTACATATTCAAAGACATTTCTAAGAAATCCTTTTAGAGGTTCCGAGAACTGAAAAAAAAGAATGGAACTGAAATTAAAATTTGGACGCATTTTCAGTACTCAAAACTTCAACGAAACGCATTCTCTTATCGTCATGCGTTAAAAACGCAAACGCCCAAAATGAAACGGAAATATTCATTTTCCAAAGATAACATAGCACTATTTGGAAAAGCCTATTTGAAGACCAGGGAGTCACTTTGAAAATATTTGGAAAAGGTAATCAAAATGAATAGGAGCGTTTAATGGAGTCATTTAAATGCAGATAGAAAACGCAGTTAGTGAGATCGGTGGAACGAGCTGACCGCACGTTTTAATTTTGATGGCCTCCCCCGTTCGAGGATTATGGCTTCCCCGCAAGAGCCTTTCCCTGAGGCGGTCTCCCGACGCGGTTTTGGCGCCGCAGTCGTAAAGCGCTCCTGCAATTTTCATGCCGCCTCCTCCCCCACTAAGGTGACTCGCTTTATACGTCGGAAGCCAAAATAGGATAAATGTATTTCCTCTCAGTTTCACATGCGAGAAAGTTTCGCCGGCGTCGACTGTTTATACGAATTCTATCTTTTATTTCGGATTGTATTACTTGAGGTCGGGACGGGCAAAGTTTGTGCATTTAGTTTACATAAGATTACCGTTCAATTGAGTAACAAAGACAAAACTGATTGGGCTAAATTGAGAGTATGTTGGGAAGTTGAAAGAACGTTCGCGTAAGTGTGAAGTTGCCTTGGTACCTAAAAAGTATGAAATCAACTTTATCTAAGCGTAAGTATTGACGACTAAGCATTATGTTACGTGGGTGCCTAAAAAGTATGAAATCGATTGCTGGGCACTTTACAAGAGCGTGGCCAGGGTAGTAATTTTTACCCTCCCCCTTTCTAAAATCTTGAGTAAGATCGGCAAAGAAAGAAATAACATGCAACTTAATCTATGAAACCAAATGTCAAAAAATTATCTTTTGAAAACATATATGTAAGTATTTTATATATTTTAATACATATAAGCAAATATTTTCAAAATGCCTTTCCTTCTCGTAAAAATCGTTGCTTCCACCAAGCACAAATCCTTGTTACACCCATGGCAGAATACATAACGGTTTTAGTGTCCGCTTTATTGATTTATTTGAACGTTTATATAGCCTCACTCCCACCCTGAAAATAGATCATTCGGTTCTTCGTTCATCAAAACCCGTTGCTTCTGGAGTTGTGGACGCGAACAGACAATGCTCATGACGAAAGACATCACCCACGTTTCTTGACGGAGTGTAAAAAATATATTTCATTCCATTTTTGTTGGCAACACTTGCTCAATCTAATTTATAGTTGTCTAATTTGCCAATATAGAGACACGAATTTACCGAAATATGTACAAAGGAAAAAATTTATTACAAAATAATGTTTTGCGTGGCTTTAAAAAATTTAAGTTTTGGAAGTTTCACCTTCACATGTAAAACTTACAGTTATCCAAATTAATTATTAAAACTAGAGACATCAGAGCTTCTGAAAGATGCAGCAATAGCTTCCAGAAAATAACGTGTGTGATTCCTAAAACTACCTTTTACCTTTAAGGGGAGAAAATAAATTAAATAAATAAATTTTTCACATTCGTGGAAAATTTATTTATTAATTATTCGTGGAAAGGTTTGCCCTAAATGTCATACGCGAAAAACATTAATTAAAGTTGAAGAAATGTAAGTTTTACGAAAGTCTTAATTTATTTCTAATTTCAACAGAATACGTTTTGAGTATTATCATTCAATTGAAATATTTGCAGGTATAAACTTAAATTCGCAGTTTTGAAAATGACGATAAGACGGAATGGATTTTCTGTCTTATTTCTCAGCGACAACCCCCAACACCGCCGGCTCGGTGGCCGAGATCGCTAGGCAGTAGTGTCGTAGTGATATCGGACCGAAAGGTCCCGGGTTCGAGTCCCGCCTCGGACATAGTTGTACTTGCATCCTTTCGTTCGTCCTTTCACCCTTTATCATCACCATATCTTTCATCTTCATAGTTACCGTACCGTTAACTACAATAGTTGTCGCTAATGACATAGATGTTGATGCGACCTTAAATAAGCAAAAAACCTAAAGGCCCATTCACAATGCAATCACAAACATAAGCATAACACATAGACATAGACATTAGCACAAGCGTAGAGTTGGCGTATTCACAATGTCGAAAATAAACACAGGCAAAATAAGAGTTTCTATTGGCTATGAGACGCAGCACACGAATCGACACGAATAGTTCGCCTATCGACTTCGATACTCGATTTTGAGTTAACGAACTGTGATTGGCTCATTCCTTATGTCTGACATAAGCATAAGCACAGAAGCTTGAAGCTTGCAAGCTCTTAAGTTAACGTCTTACGTGTTATGCTTATGCGAACGCATTGTGAATGAGTCCACTTGTAGACGTAGTCCTAACTTTTATGTTAACGCCATGCTTATGCTTATGTTTGCATTGTGAATGGGCCTTAACTCCAGGCTCAAGAAGTGCGGGAGCCTCCTGCGCCGGAGCGCCGTGCTTGGCGACGCGGGCGCAGCAGGGAAGTCGCCCGCGGCAGTCGCCAGCGCCGGGGACAGCGATATCGTACACGAGCGACGCCGCCCGGTAATGGGCGCGCGCAGTCGATGTGCCAGACAAAGAGCCTCTCGATCGGCGAATCGACCGCCCCCGCGCCCACGCGCGCCCCGCCTCGGCTCAGCTCGGCTCGAGCCCGCCCTCAAAGTGCCGCCAATCTCAACCGGCCCTCAAACACCTGCCGTTTCCCGCCAGCCTCGCCGTCTTCGCCCATCCCAACGACCTCGCCCCTCCCCGGCGCCCCCGCAATCGCCGCGGCCCTTCCCGATTCTACTGCACGCGGTGATCCTGCTGCGCAAGACTCCTCCGCCCTCGTCCTCCTCCCTCCCCGTCCTTTTCCTCCCTACTCCCTCCTCGTCCTTTTCCTTCCTCTCCCTCCTCCCCTTCCTCTGTCGCCTCCCCTCCCCCTCCTCGTCCTCCGCATTCTTCTTCTTCTTCCTCCTCTTCCTCCTCCACTTTCCTCCACCTCCATCTTTCTCCTCCTCCGCCTTTCTCCTCCTCCACCTTTCTCCTCCTCCGTCCTCCTCCATTCCCGTCCTTTTCCTCCCTCCTCGTCCTCGTCCTCCGTCCTCCGTCTTCCTCTTCCTCCTCCTCCTCCTCCTCCTCCTCCTCCTCCTCCGCCTTCTTCTTCCTCCTCCTCCTCCGCCTTCTTCTTCCTCCTCCTCCTCCGCTTTCTTCCTCCTCCTCCTCCTCCTCCACCACCTTTCTCCTCCACCACCTTTCTCCTCCTCCACCTTTCTCCTCCCCGCCCTCCTCCATTCCCGTCCTTTTCCTCCCTCCTCGTCCTCGTCCTCCGTCTTCCTCCTCCTCCTCCTCCTCCTCCGCCTTCTTCTTCCTCCTCCTCCGCCTTTTTCATCCACCACCTTTCTTCTCCTCCGCCTTTCCCTTCTCCGCCCTCCTTCAAAGGAAAAGGATTTAATTTTATCTAGAGTGAAAACTTGAAGTATTTTTATTTACCTTCCTTGCTCCGCCCCGTCGCAGTCCACCTGTCTCTGCCTTGTCCCGCTCCGCTCTCCCACGCTCCGCCCCGACACGCGCTGCCTCGCCCGGCTCCATCCCACTCCTCCCCTCTCGGCCCCACCCCCGTCTTCGCTCAATCGCCGTGCCCCGCCTGGCCCCACCCTGACCTTTTCGCGCCCCGTCGTGCCACGCACTGCATTCCATTACCAACTGCATATTTTTCTTTATATTATGTTACGGTGAACATGTGAAATATGTCTTTTTTGCTAGTTAATTCGAGCATCAGCCAAATGTTTTGGATGGTTGACTGATGATGTACGAATCATTTCGGTCGTCATCCGGTTATTGCTGGTTTTGGCAATATGGCGCTGGAAAAAGTAAAATTATTGTCCGCGTTAGATGCAGAAAGCCAGCGCCTCGCGCCCAAACTCGAATATGGGCAACGAAGCGCCTTCTATGTTAATACGTTAGAATTCAGCATGGGATTATTCACTAAAATCTTTTGTGATCAACTTCTCTACTAAACTGTGAAAACCGCACTGTGTAGTTCTCATAAATTTAATGATCACAAATGTAGAAGCGTATGGAAACTTTGTACAGTAAACATAATTGTAGGTAAATTCAAATTTTATATAATTCGAACAGTTTTAGTTTCCCCTTGTAGTTTAAGTGTGTCGTATATATCGTTTGAGTGTGTCGTTTATATCGTTTGAGTGTGTCGTATATATCGTTTGAGTGTGTTGAGCTACCTGACTTATTGATTGTACTCTTTACGACAAACATTTTATTAGAGTTTTTCTTACGTGGTGCGGGATTAATTTTCCATCCTGACGGCCACGGTCGCTTCTGTTGTGCTATTGATGCTACCAGCGCCTGCTACGCAACCACTACAAGTGGTAATTCGTTCCGGAGTTCATATCATTTGTCACAGTCAGAAGTAATGCGGAATAATGTATGGTTCTAAGTCGTATTTGAAGGTCTAAAAATATTTCGTCGTCTTGTGAATGATGTCCCTTTTTATAGTTGCGTTTCACAGGAAGAAAAGGCGTTTTTCTTAAAGAGGCTGAACATGGAGTTATCGAGCGGAAACGCTTTTGATATTTTCTCTCGTTCTTTGCATTTCTTCCGCCTTGTAGGCTCTTTCTTAGGTTCTTTGTTACTCCTTCAATTGGTGCACCTCGATCAATGAATCCAATCCTCCCGGGATTGTATGAACCCTAAGAATGTTTCAGGAACAAGAGGTATAACATTAAAAAAGGTTTGTGATATAATTTTATTTGTCATTTTTTCACAAATCATCATCATTGATTCATTAAATTTTTAAAAGTAATTTTATACTACATACTTTGTTATCATTAACCGATAAAGAAATCTTTGAATATTTTCAAAAAATAATGTACATGTTACTGAAAAACGCATGGACCTCTGTGATCCTCGAAACAAATTTGTCTGTAAATTACGCTATCATCTGAACAATTATAATTCCTTCGTCGTTTAGAGAAACGTGGTTTGGTTTTAGAAAGTTTTGCACTACAAAGCCATGTTCCCTTATTTTTAATGTGTCTTTAATAAAAATGTCGAAAATTACTATGAATATATTTTTCACAACACCACAATACTGCCATAAATTAAGTTGAAATAGCAGTGGATTCGTACAATATTATGTTGAAATCTTCCTGCAGTTTTAAATTGTACGTACAAACATATAATACATGTAAGAAAACTATACATTAATAATTCGTTAAAAATTAACAATAATTTACCAAATTGTGGGAACGCTAATGGGCTTTTAAGTTTCGTAGATATTTAATTTGGAACAACCTATTCCCTTCTCCAATAATTATATTGTGAGATTGTTGTAACTCGTTTTCCATGTCAAATTACTTCATCCAAATATCCCAAATTGAGTAATTTTCCCATCAGTTTGGTGATTTTCATTCTCAGTTTCATAATTTAAATGAACGGTCTGTTACAGTTCACCAAGGTCATTTTCTACAGTCTCGTTTTCTTTGTCACGCAATAAACTCATTTCAAACTCCTTTCCTTTTAGCTTTCTTGGTACTTCCATTTCTTTCACAGAGTTTTGTATTCTTAGCATCCAGGGTTAACCCATTTTAGAGAATGATGATTCCAAGGTCATATTAAGATATTAATTTTTTTTGTAAAACATTAAATTAAAACGCAATGACATTCCTTTTTTCAATTAAAGCATGAGTTAGATTTATCGACAACTACGTTGCATTCCTCTACGACTATTCGAACAGTAACTTAGCCTTACATTCAGCATATCTCAAACACGAGACCATCCAAATCTCAAGGGAACTATCAGTTCGACCTTCCGAGTCTGCAGTAGCCTCCCACGCAGCAAAATTACCCAGTTGATCAACGAACGAGGCGCCCGAATAGAAGGGCACTTTCAGAAAAGAATCGCACGCCGCAGCTGGGCGAAGAATTGATACGAGACATTTGTGAAGACGTCGAAACAAAGAGGCAAATGGAACAAAACCGTTGAATGAGCAACGCGCCGAATCCTCTCGCTGCTTCCGGCCGGCCGTGCCTTAACTTCGGGAGGGGATTCCCATTTTCTCCGCCGCGCGCGCTCTTTGTTCGACTGTCTTCCGCTTCCGCCTCTCGGGAGTTCTTTTATCTCGCCCGCCGTGCCAGGATTTCTAATGGCGCCCCGCCCCACTCCCCCCGCCTTCCCATCCCGGTCAAGATGGGCCCCGCCGCCGCCGCCGCCGCCGCCGCCGCTGATTATAATGCCCCAAGACGACGCTTCGGTTAATTGTCTCAATGGCGGTGTGTATTGATGAGAGACCGGCTACGGTCGCTCTTAAGAGCCGCTCTTTGTTCAGATTCCGGCCTAGTAAGTGTCGTTCTTTGTAACTCGTCCCTGATAAAGGCCCGTGATTCGTTCAGTAAAGCGTTGGATGTGGTTCTGTCTCTGAGAAAATCTGATTATAAAAAAAATATTTTTGTCTCTGTCAGAGACAGATTTATATCCCAACCAAATGGATGGTCGCCTAAGTTCAATAGATGAGTTCAAAATAATAATTAAGAATTTACAGTAAGGATTAAGAATAATTAAGTTAAGAAATATTTCAAAAAAGAGTTTACAGAGTATTATAAATTAAAAACCTTTACTTCCCAATGTTTTAAACAATATGTTTTGTAGACTTTCTTATGATTCTGCGATGAGAGATCCGCAAAGTACAAGTACCAAGAGAATCTCTGCTACACAAAATATTTGAAGTAAAACGAATTCTAAATCAATTATCAGAATATTGGAAAACGTATCTAAATAACACGGGTCAATGCGATACGTAGGTCAATGCGATACGATGTCGAAGGGGAAGAACTGAACTAACTGCAATCTTACGACTCTGAGACGCATGGTTTGCAGTTGTTAGAGACCTGCAAGTTCAATATTCCACCGGTAGCGGAAGCTCAGTGCATCAACTGATGTCACTGCAGCGCCTCTGATCGGGAGGTCCTAGGTTCGAGACCTGATGGCGGCAAGATTTTCGACACTAGCTTTCCAGCTAGGTCGAATTCAGTTGCTGTCTGGAGGAGAATTGTAGCGGCCGGCTGCTCTAATCGGTAGTTTTCCGTGGTTTCTCCGATCAATACCAGGCGAATGCTGGAGCAGTATCCTAACAAACGGGCCACGGAACGCGCGCGATCCTTCCTCTTCCTTGTCCTATCCTCTCCCCTTACACACACACTTACAAAAACATTCACTACACTACCACATATTCCGGGAGACCAGTCGGGACCTTAGAGCTTGTCCCGACTGGGGCGGTGCCCGGCTGGTGGGAGAGTCCTGGTTAGGGGGAAACCCCACTAGCCGATGGTAGGTCGGTGCCGGATCTCGCCATCCAGCAGGGGAAGCTCATTCCCATCTCCCGAGAAAAGAACATGCACTACACTAACGGGACTAATGACCGAAGCAGTTGACGCGCCCGGAAACACGAAAAAAAATCAATCAAAATTCAGTTTTCCCCATCACATATTATATTTTGCTCTTTTGTTTTTCCTCGATTAGTACAACGATTAGTACTGACTAATTGGACGTTAACTAATGCAGTAGATTAACAAATAAATGTTCGTAGGGAATAAATATGCATAAAATGGATTATAAATGTTTGTCCATAATTTGTGCGAATGCATTTCACAACTGATATGAGGTCATACGTGCATGATTTTGAGTGGAAGCCGATATGGCTTCGGATCAAAATGACTGATAGTGGGCGCTCAATTTGTTCTCCAAGTGGCAGTCTTTAGTCAACGTCACCGACAACTAAGTGGCGATTTTTCTTTTCGAATTCCACATGACTCGTTCACTCTACATTTTGCAGTTCTACACATTCAGAACATGAAGGGATTTTATTTCCTATTGAAACTTCTTTCTTCACATGCCTATCTTTTATACACAAGTGGGAACAGGCAGCTTGCCTAAACTTTTCTGTTTTTAGTGTTACTAGTTATTACTCAATTTATATTTTCTTTTGACATGATCTAAAGACTTCAAATTGAGGAATAAACTGCACTCACAAAGAAATCACGGGTTTTAATATTGGAGGCTGATTTTAATAATGGTGGTCAGGTTCGGAAATAAATTAGAACTTTCGCAATTTTCAAAATTTCAAACGATTTAATAACAATCGGAACTATAACATTTTTACAAATGTTTTTCCTCTATTCGCAAAAGAAGAAAAAAAATCCAGTTATTTTCCAGTAAATTTTGAAAATGTTCAAAATTCAGGGGCTGTGTAAGTGCCAATCATAATTGAAATAACTTAATTATCTCCAGGGCGGCAGAACTAGATCTTACTCCGTCCTATTTGCAAGTTTCATGTCAAAAGCGTCTAATCTGACAGAGTTATGTGTGGCCAGTGTTTCTATCCAGAAATGTAGTCTTCCCGATTTTCGAGAACAAAATTGCGTGTATCTACTCGCAATCTGCATTTAATAGTTCATAATGCTGGTGTATGCGCAAAATTACAGCTCAAAAGGTCCTTGCCATAAATTTTAAGACCGAAAATTCGAGATTATATTGTTATTGATTCCAAGACTTCTCCTCAGTACTGTACTTCTATTGAGAGGGATAGTAAAAGTGCAATCTTATGTGCAGGCTCATCCAGAATGTAAGCTTCCCTAGGTCGTCCAAAAATCATAGAAAAGCTTTATTGTTGCAGATATGGCACATTTTGCCCTCTTTCCGCACATAATCACCTCCAGAATTTTCACATATATGTTATACCTTGGGATCAACATTTTCATCCCTGAGTCGTAGAATAGCCAATAATAAGTAGCCTACCAGTGTTGACAGCCAAATTCTTCTCTGCATCACTGTGATACGCGAAATGCTGACCGCAAAGGAATTTCTTAAGATGTAAGAATAGTTGGAAATAGATGAGATCGCGATCCGGACAATAAGGTGCCTCCTATTACATTCCTATTCATCACTCATTTATGCCAAAAAAGTACTAATAACCAATCAACACTTCTGTCTGAAACAATTGATAAAAATCATTAAAAAATCAATTATGTAGTTACCCGAAAACATTATTGAATTTAGATAAACAAATTTCTAGACATTACTGTATCTATCGGCGTCGAGAAATTCCAGTCCCCGCGAATTCAAGCGTATAAAAACTAAAATAATTACAAACGACTACCTACACGCTCATTTACAAGTGTATTCTTTAAAAACATTAATAAACGAGCAGCATTTCTCTTCAAATTTTAGTAAACCACACAGACAAATACGCCTGACATCATTTACTACATGAATACATACAGACAATCTTTATTGACTGAGATCTCTTGAATGTTTTCACATTTTTGATACCGCACTTACGAATCCCCAAAACAACCCTGCCTACTGGGAGACTGCACAAAAAATTCTTACCCGAACTCCTCTAAGAAACGAAAACTTTGCCCTCTGAAGAAGTGAATTGATTACCTACGAGCGCGGAGTATTTGTTCGTGTAAAGAAGCGGCGGTGGTGGAGTTGTCCGTGTGTAAAACACGTGTAGGCCTCCCAGATCCGAGCGAGCAGCCCTCGCCATCTGTCGTGTGCCTCCGCCGCCGCCAACACCACGTGCTGCGGTAGGCGCCACGGACCGCACGGGAGTTGCGGGAGGCGGCCGAGGGGGAGCGGTGATGAAGAGGGTGGGCGGCGAGGGAGGGAGGGGGCGGGTTGGAGGGGGAGGGCGCTGTCACAGGGCCAAAGAGCGCGCCGCGCTGCACGTGAAGGAGCGCGAGGCGGGGCGGAGGCGGAGGCGGAGGCGGAGGCGGAGGCGGGGGCGGGGGCGGGGGCGGGGGCGGGGGCGATGGCGATGGCGGTGGCGGTGGCGGTGGTGAAGGTGAAGGAGGAGGCGGAGGCGGGGACAGAGGGCGGCAGTGACGGCGCTAGACATGGGCAAACCGGGCGATCGCCCCGGGAAAGAAAGAAATTAGAATGTGAGGAAATCGTTATTGTAATTTTATAAGGCGTGGTGGCGGTGGTAGTGGTGGCGGTGGTCGCGGTGGCGGTGGCGGTGGTGGTGGCGGTGGCGGTAGCGACGGTGGTGGCAGCGGTGATGGTGGCGGTGGTGGTGGCGGTGGCGGTGACGATGGTGGTGACGGCGGTGGTGACGGTGGTGGTGACGGTGACGGTGACGGTCGTGGTGACGGTGGTGGTGACGGTGGTGGCGGCGGCGGCGGTGGTGGTGGTGGTGGTGGTGGTGGTGGTGGTGGTAGTGGCGGTGGCGGTGGTGGCGCTGAGATTGCGGGCCACGGCGGTCCAGAATCAACATTTACAAATGTAATTCAAAATTACAAGTTGAATTAATTACCAGTTTACCTATATATTGTCCTTCCATATAACTCCAACATCAACGTAGAAGTATACGTTTCGTGGTACAATCTTCATTATCAACACTTCTCAAGCGCTGAAGTTTTGATGTGGAATTTCCATTTGAAATTAAGATGCAGCAAAAGTGAACACAATTTCCTGTAAGAATAATAAAAGGACCAAAAGCATTTTTGTTTTATTAAATGAATTTCATGAATTAGTATTTGCTTTTAGGTAATATTTTTAACGATCTTTATGTTCTTATTTACTTATATTCAGAAAATGGCCTAAACAGCGTCCGAAAGTGTGTATATGTAACAGGGTCTTCCATGTGCCGTGATTTTCCAGACTTCAATTTGATTCAAGGCCCAATTATATGGATTTTTGATTGAATATGCGCTTATAAAATCATAAGTTCAATTTATTGTTATCTTTAATGATATATTGAAATTATTTTCATACTCATTCCTCATCCACCATCCTGAATGTTTAAAATGTGAAATGTGTTTTTTGAAACCTGAAAACTACGTTTCTGTATTTTTATGGGACTAATTTTAGAATATCCGCCGCGTAGGTATTGACCCTGGACCATGGTGAGGCGTGGGGAGCTGAGCGGGAGGGAGGGGCGCGGAAGAGCAATGAGAGCAGGGCCGTCAGGGGTGGTTGTGTGGCGAAAGCGGTCAAAGGAGCGACACCGTTAGAGAGAAGATTTAAATTAGTAGATTGGATAAGCAGTTTGCTCAGAGGAAAACATTACAATTATAATTCGCATTAAAGAACGTAATTATAATTTATCTGCAAGTCCACCGGCAGCGGCGGGACAGCGCTGAGGAGAGGCGTAGTCTACGGGGGTGGATGTGACAGCGTGGGGGTGGCGAGGAAGGCCAGGGCAACGAGGTCGGTGGATGCGGCAGGGAAGAAGGTATCGGCGGGGCGGCCGCGGCCGTGGCGGAGCGGAGGGGAGGGCGGCACATACGACGGGGGTGGCGAGGGTGGCAGGGTAGTGTGTGGTATGGTGGTGGGGATGGCGAAGGTAGCATTGACGGTGGGGATTGCAAAGGTGACGGGGATGGCGGGGCGGCACAGGCGGCGGTTGGTGACAAGGATGGCGTCGATTGTTGGACGGCGGCGGGGGCAGTCGGGGTGGCGGGGGAAAGGTGCCGGGTTTGATTGATTGATTGATTTTTTCGTGTTTCCTGGCGCATCAACTGCTTTGGTCATTAGTCCCGTTAGTGTAGTGCATGTTCTTTTCTCGGGAGATGTAGGTGATCTTCCACCACTGGATGGCGAGATCCGACCTACCGTCGGGTAGTGAGGTTTCCCCCTAACCAGGACTCTCCCACCAGCGGAGCACCGCCCAAGCCGGGACAAGCTCTAAGCTCCCGACCGATCTCCCGGAATATGTGGTAGTGTAGTGCATGTTAGTGTAAGTGTGTGTGTAAGGGTAGACGATAGGACAAGGAAGAGGAAGGACAGATATCGCGTGGTCCGTGGCCCGTTTGTTAGGGTACTGCTCCGGCATTCGCCTGGTGTTTATCGGAGAAACCACGGAAACTACCGATCAGTGCAGCTGACCTCTAGAATTCTCCTCCAGACAGCTACTGAATTCGACCTAGCAGAAAAGCTAATATCGAAAATCCTGCCGCCGTCAGGACTCGAACCTAGTACCTCCCGGTCAGAGGCGCTGCCGCTCCCGGTGGAAAGGTGCCGGGGATGGCGCAGGCAACGGTTGGTGGCGGGGGTGATAAGGGTGGCGTGGATGGCGGGGGTGACAAGGGTGGCGTGGATGGTGGGGGCCGGAATGGAGGAGTGACAGGGGCGGCGCGGAGCGGAGGCTTCGAGGTGGGGGGAGCGGGGTGGCGGGGGGCACAGGGGGCGAGGCGGGGCGGGGCTGGGCGAGGATGGGCGGGGAAAGCGGGCGGCGAGGGTGGTGAGGATGATGGGGTGGCGGGGGCGGCGTAAAGAGTGAAAGGGTAAAGATAAGGTGGAAGGTGGATGCTGTGAAGTGGAGGGAAAGTACAGGCTGCAGAGGTAGAGAGAAGCGGCGTGTTTGCGAGGCGACAGCGAACGCGCCGGGAATGTCATCAAGAGGTCTTCGCGTGGTCCCGCAGCTGGAGAAGGGGGATTTTTGGCATCGGTAGTGCGTCGACGTCAGTGCAAGGAACGTAGTGGGAGCGGCGGCAACGAAATGTCAATGACGGCGCGGTGTCGGTAGTGAAGAAGGAGATGGAAGGGAAGGAAAGTTGATACTCGATCCTTCATGAGAAGCGAAATACTGTACGAGTTAGACGATGGTGACATTATGATGAATAAATGCAGTGAGTCGCTGTGAAGGTGGGATTGTGAATAAGAGTCGGAGCACGTAAATGCGTATGGCATGTTGGGAATGGCATGTTAATCCGAGGGAGAAATGAAGAAATGAAATGAGCGAAATATATGGGATATAGTGCAGATAAGGTTGAGGGACATTAGAACGGGGTGATGTGGAATAGGGGATGAGGTCAGGAGACACAGAGAGGATGAACACCAGAACGGGGGGAGTTAAGGATGGCGAGAGTTGAGGACGGCGGGAGACCACAGGGGTTCGGGCATAGCGTAATGATATACCTCCTCAGTCTATGGTTCGGGGGAAGTTGAGAATGGGAGACAAAGACGGGGAAGGGAAGAACGGGAAATGAGAAGACGGAATGGAAAGTCTCTGGATGTGAGGCCGGGAGGAAGCGCGGTGGCCGACGGCCCGCTGCGAGAGAGAGCGGCAACGTCGTGCGGGGGAGTGAGCAACGTTCGCCCAGAGCAGCTGATGCAAATGGCTGGCTGGCGCAAGGACACGGCGCGCCGCGGCGGCGGCGGCGGCGGCGGCGGCGGCAGCGGCGGCGTCTGGGGAGGTGGCGAGGGGTTTGCGTGTGGCGCCGCCGACGCCCGGCGCCCGCGGGGGGGAGGGGGGCGGGGGAGGGGCAGGGTGGAGCGGGGGACGGGCCTCGACGGGGCGAGGAAGGGCGGGGCGGGGCGGAGCGGGGCAGTGGAGGGGAGGGGAGGGGCGGGGCGGGGCCGTGCTGGGCGGGGCGGGGTCAGAGCGAGCTAGGAGGCCGCGACCTTCCGCCTGGCGCCGCCCGAGCGCTGCCAACACGCCGTCCCTCCTGTCTGTCCCAGCCCCAGACGCAAGGCGGGTGCCTTCCTACCTCTCCGACATCGGCGACGATTCACTCGCTGCGAACATTTGCATGCGGTTCTCCTGTCTATCCTCGCTCTCTCATCCCAAGGGGATCGTCCAATGTGGAATTTCTGCGCATTCCAGTCTAAATTGAGTTCTGCAGCCCCTTTAGCGACATTTGATCGACTCCTGAATAGACTGCCGTTGAAAGCAAATGTGTCTGTCGAATATGTAACAACGCTAATTTAATTTTGTTAACAATTGCAATATATAGTACAAGAGAAAATGGTGAGAGATTATACTGAATTATTGGTGTGTAATTTGAATTTTACATTATGCTGATTAATTCTCTGAAGGTCTGCGATAAGCTTCCTGAGAAAATTTAACTTTCTTTATTATTTCATCGAATTATGTCGAATATAAAACAACTTCGCATCATGATTTTATTCTGTATAAATAAATAACAAATGTTTATTTAATACACCAACAGACTTTTGCTTAGAAATAAGTTTGAGCATTCTTCTCACTCAAATTTCCTGTTTCTTTTAAAAATAAAGGTTTGTGGACTCTAGATATGTTTTTAGTTGCTCATATTAATTGGTTTTATAGTTCAAATACTAAAAATTAATAGAATGAGCGTTTACCTGACGTCATTTGTTCATTACCTCGTTTAAGATCAACCACAATTGTTGGTCTTGCTTCATATTGAGGTGCAGGTTGCAATCGATCTTTCGAACGTAGCAGCAGATCGTCATCTGGCGATAATGCAAGGTTACACTTAGCGAAGTGAAGATAACAGGATTTTTAAGGTCGAAGATAAATGTGTGATTTCAAATGCGAAGGTCAGTGAGTGTATATAAACGCATCGTCGACCAATCTCGTCTGACGACATGCGTCCCTCTTCAAACAAAAGAAAATCAGTGTTATAATGATGCATTACATCTTCATCCTGGAAGTGGATGTCCTGCTGTAGACTACTAGAACATACATATCTCGGTAAATGTAAAACATTTCAATTGCATTTATAAAATCATGTTTAACTCTGTGTTCATAGTAAATAGTGGTTGTTCAAGAATGTCTAAAACGAATTTCATTACTAGTTTTGGTAAATAAATACTGAAAGACAGGAATCAATATTTTTCATGTTTTCTATTTTTCGTATCGGGTTTATGTAGAACTTTTCTGTAGTAAGTTTTTTGCAGCTATTCTTTTTGGGCGATGTAAACCTATATCTGTCCTTCCGAAATCAACCTTCGGTTAAGAGAGGTCCGAAACCGACAACTGCCCCTAGAAGCGGCAGAAGGGAGGAACCTGATCCATGGTATTTGAGTTTGAAGTTGTGAAATTATGGAGTCTTCTGACACCGAATCTGCTGGACATCTTTCGGGACCCTTGTAAAGTAGGGAATGTATTTAGGTATACGTGCGGAGTTGACGAGCCTGGAAATAAAATCGAGAATATCAAATACGTACGTATGTGTTGGGGTGAGAGGTTTTGGCTCGAGGGCAGATTTGCATTTCATTTGAAGCTTCGATTTCTTTGGAGTGTGAAATGTTCTTTCACAAGTTAGTACGTGGAGTAGTTTGTCATTGTCTTGCGCAGGGCTGGACTAATTTTGACGTTCTATTTGACCGTTAGAAAGCTCAGGTCCTTGTTTTTCAATCCTTTGTCATCTTTATAGTCGTGTAACATTTGCTGAGTAATATTTTCATTCGCTTAAATTACTGGATATGGATCTACAATTAGAACATTTTATGGTATATTTCTTCATCTATGACCTTCTCTTCGTTAAACATTTAACAAAAGGTACTACATTAAATAAAATAGAAATCCTCCCAATAAGCATGTACACATTTTAATGTAGATCGGTGACAGGGGCCTACTCTTATATAGGAAAAATGTTTGTTTTCGTTCATTTAACTGATCAAGAGAAAATTCCACTAGAAGTAAAGTGTTTTTACATAAGAAAGAGAGATCTTACGATCTCACCTTAACGGAGAATTTAATTTTGCGGGATTCATTGAAATTTCAGGAATCCTGTCCCGAAGGGACGCATATTCGCCCATACACTAGACAAACACTTGCGGGCTCCTCTGATCTGGGGTCAGCAGAACGCGAGGCCCTCCGCGACAACACACACACAAAGTCAAGGGACAAACAGCCATGCCCAAGGCGGGACTCGAACCCGCGACCCTTCGGACCGAAGCGCTGAGTCGGTACTCGCTGTTAGCCACCTCGGCCATCCAGGTCGGCACGTAATAGCTACTTCACCAAAATTAATCAAATACTACTTTTTTTTTACTCTAAAAGTACTTCTAGCTTCTAGCTATTTTTTACGAGTTCACTGTACTTCGTGATACACTGGTGGTCTTAAATTGTACACATTACTCCAATTTGCTCTTTCTATCACACTCTTGACAGACGCAAGTGATTGAATGCGCAAGGAAATGATTTCGCTTTATTACAAATTTAGAGATTGCGTTGCCTTTCCGAATATTGTTTCTTCAGATGGTGCAGGCAATAGGGCAAATACACGACTACGACATCTGTGACGTACTACAGCAGAAATGCACTCAAAATTGTAAATGCATGAATTTTATGTGTATCTAATTTGTGATTGTTTATGAAATGAACCAACGAGCGAAAAATCTGATTTTCATTTCGAAATTTGAAGTACGTAAAACACATTAGTGATTTTTCCCGTTCAGATAGCTGGAAATATTAGTTGCATTAACTGAATTTGTTGAGAAATCACAACTTCAACATCCATTATTATACAAATAAGTATTTTTTAAGGTAGCTTTTTAACAACATGGTTATGTAGAGACCACTGAGATGGTTTTAACTGTAGGGGGAACTGTGGAAAGAACACGTAAGGTCAACAAAAACAGCCATGTTCGAACCCACAACCTTTCGATCCGAGATGGTTACGGCGTTTCAGCATTAGCGACCTCGGCTATCCATGCCAGCAAGCATCATTTTTGTATTCAGTGAAGTAATCTTAAAACATCTAAATTAACGTCAATTTCCAGTAATCGGTAAACAATGCGTCGCAATTAGTAAGATTTTAAGAATAAAAATCGATCGACTTTTTTCGGAAGCGGAAGCTTAAAGCCTAACCATCCGTCAAAATTCAATTTTCCCCCGTGCTCCATGAGCGGCCTGATCCTAACATCCTCCCTCCCCATCCCACTCCTCCCGGCGTCTGTCCGGCTCACTCCACCTGCAACCCATCGCTCACCCCTAACAAGGGGCCGCCCTCACACGCGGCGACTCAATGGTCCGCGTTTAGGCCCATAGCCATTTAGAGTAAAAGAGAGATATTTTGCCCGAATATCCATTCAGGATTATGTCATCCGACAACTTTTTTTGATTGATTGGTTTTTTCGTGTTTCCGGGCGCGTCAACTGCTTTGATCATTGGTCCCGTTAGTGTAGTGCATGTTTTTTTTCTCGGGAGATGGCGGTGATCTTCCCCTGCTGGATAGCGACATCCGGCGCCGGTCGGCCAGTGTTTAGTTAGGGTTTCCCTCTAACCAGGACTCTCCCACCAGTGGGGCACCGCCCCAGCCGGGACAGGCTCTAAGCTCCCGACCGGTCTCCCGGAATGTGTGGGTGTGTAGTGCATGTTAGTGTAAGTGTGTGTAAGGGGAGAGGATAGGACAAGGAAGAGGAAGGACAGATCGCGTGCGGTCCGTGGCCCGTTTCTTAGGGTACTGCTCCGGCATTCGCCTGGTGTTGATCGGAGAAACCACGGAAAACTACCGATCAGAGCAGCCGGCCGGTAGAAGTATCCTCCAGACAGCGACTTAATTCGACCTAGCTGAAAAGCTAGTGTCGAAAATCCTGCCACCGTTAGGACTCGAACCTAGGACCTCCCGTCACAGGCGCTGCAGTGACATCAGTTGATGCACTGAGCTACCGCTCCCGGTTCCGACAACTTAAGTGTAGGCAAATGCAGACCGGTTGGAGGGAGCAGGACTCCAGGACAGATTACTTTGCGTTTTCTGATATAGTGTTTAGTCACGTATGTTTCATGTTTTAATACGGGATGTGGTAGTGCTCTTTCCCCTCTGGTGAGATACGGTGCCGACCTACTCGTCGGCTTGAGGGGTTTTCCATATCCAGGTATCTCACACCAGCGGAGAACCGCCACAGCCGGATAAAATTCGAAGCTTCCGACAGGTCTCCCGACATGAGTGGTAGTGTAGTGCATGTAAGTGTATGTACGAAAGTGTATGTAAGGGCTGAGAATAGGACAAGGAAGAGGAAAGAAAGGACCTGCTGTGATCATTGTCGGTTTGTTAAGTTACTACTGCTCAGACATTCGCCTGTAATTGACGGGAGCAGATAACCGCTGGAATTCTCCTCCAGGCCGCGGCCAATTTCGTCCAAGCTATCTAGCTATATACATCGTTTTCGTTTAAGTGGTCGATGGCATTAGGTCATTGTCATACCTCCTGCCTTATAAAATGAATATTTTTTAATTTATTCCCGAACGTCCTTCTCAAGGGGGCTCATGGTTTCAAAAATGTTCTTACCGCTGTTAAAAACATTTATTTTGTAAGGCAGGAGGTGTAAAAATATTGAGCTAATGTAACCTAATGTCATCGGCAACTTTAAAAAACTAAGTATAGTCGAAAATCCTACCAACATTGGGACTCGAACTTAATACCACCCAGTCAGTGGCACTACATTGACATCATTTTATGCCCTGAGCCACGTCAGTCGTCCGTCAGAAGCCGGGAAGCGATGGAATGGAGGGAGAGAGAAAATGAGAGGCGAAGGACGGGGGTTGAGGAGCAGGGGATGAGATACGAGGGAACATGAATTGTTTTTCAGAAATTGTTCCAAATATGCCAAATCACCAATAAAAATCTTTTCAGTCATAATATTTTGCTGCTCATTATCCAAATCAATTATTCTTGTGTATCTACAGAAACATTAATTTCTAAAACAACATTTTTAAATCGTTCCTAAACCCATTTTTTATTTCACAGAACTCTGTTTTCGGTGATATGATTATATTTTTTCGTTATGTTCATTGCGATTATTCTTATGCATAAATAATGATGACCGGTAGCTCAGTGCATGAACTGATATCACTGCTGCGCCTCGGATCGGGAGGGCCTTGGTTCGAGTCCTGACGGCGGCAGGATTTTCGACACTAGCTTTTCAGCTAGGTCGAATTCAATCGCTGCCTGGAGGAGAATTCTAGCGGCCGGCTGCTCTGATCGGTAGCTTTCCGTGGTTTCTCCGATCAACACGCGAATGCCGGAGCAGTACCCTACCAAACGGGCCACGGACCACGCGCGATCTTTCCTTCCTCTTCCTTGTCCTATCCTCTCCCCCTTTCACACACACTTACACTAACATGCACTACACACCCACACATTCCGGGAGACCGGTCGGGAGCTTAGAGCTTGTCCCGGCTGGGGCGGTGCCCCGCTGGTGGGAGAGTCCTGGTTAGGGTGAAACCCCTCTAGCCGACGGTAGGTCAGCGCCGGATCTCGCCATCCAGCGGGGGAAGATCACCGCCAACTCCCGAGAAAAAAACATGCACCACACTAACGGGACTAATGACCAAAGCAATTGACGCGCCCGGAAACACGAAAAAAACAACCAAACTATAAATAATGAAAGGGCACGATAGAAACGATAAAAGCTTAATTTTTTTGGCGAACAATAATCCTCCCTACAACCACCGCGGTCAGGCCGATTGGTGCGTAAGAAGTTTTCGGGCGCCTGTCGCCCCCGCTTACAAAAGCAGTCTGCGGCGCCGCGCGCCCCCTGCGTGACGTGGCGAGTGGTGGCGTGGCGGGGCTGGGCGGTGCCCGGGGGCGGCCGGGACGCGCCGTCGCCCTGCGCCGCCGTGACTCACATAAACGCCCCGCGAGTGCGCTGGCGAAGAGCCCTCGCCCAGGCGGAGGCCTTTCGCGAAGACCCTGAGTGGGCGCAGCCAGCAGTTAGAAGCACCGCTGCCAAGCTGGCACCGCCCCCCTTTCCAAAAATTCAAAATCAACTACCATATAATTATGGTCTAATATTGCACCGAAATCAATAATTTTGAACCTAATTACAAAGAATTAACGGCAGTTTGGCGGAGTTTGGGCGGAATCCTTTCTCAGGCGAGTCGCCAGCCATTGGAAGCACCTCTGATTGATTAATTAATTCATTGATTGATTGATCGATTGATTGTTACTGATTCTGGGCGCGTCAACTACCGAGGTTATCGGTCCCGTAAGTGTAGTGCATGCTTTTCATCAGGTGCTGTGATCTTCTCCCGCTGGATGACTAGATCCGGAGCCGACCTATCATCAACTAGCGGAGTTTTCCGTAACCAGGTATCTCCCACCAGAAAGGCACCACCCCATCCGGCACAAGCTATAAGCCCCTGACCGGACTGCCGGCACGTGTGGTAGAGTAGTGCAAGGAAGCACGTCTGTCAAGCTGGCACCGCCCCCTTCCCCAAATTTCAATATCAACTAGCGTATAATTATGTACTAATTTTGAACCAAAATCAACAATTTTGTACTAAATTATAAACGATGAACGTCAGTCAGGCGGAGTTCTTTCGCGAACGCCCCTAGACGAGGGCTGCTAGCCATTGGACGCAGCCTATGCACCGCTCTGTTGTGCTCTGTGAATCCCATTGTGACGTGTGCTGCCAGAATTCAGCAACTGTCAGGTCCCTTCGACGCTTTTTAACACATTTTCGTGAAGGGGAGTTTAGATAGCTGGAACCTCCACGACTCGGAACAAAAATATGCTGGTCTTGTGGAGAAATTGATTATATCCGCTTATTTGGAAATTTCTTGTAACAGTGAAAAACAGTGACAAATTATGTAATAAAAATAATTATTGTATATGAATAATTGCTTGGAAGCGTAATTTTTCTTCATGGCAGTTTCGCCTATCTGAGCAACTGTAAGTAATTAGCATCAGAAATCCCAAAAATATTTCACTGGTAATAAGTAACAAACATTCAATTCCATTCTTATTGTTAATAGAAGGCTACTAAAAATTTTCGACTCTTTCCTGACGTAATATTTCTTGCCTAGACCCCCCAACGAGCTGATTTTGAGCATTGAGTTTCGAAAACGGCCGGGGCATCGCCAGAGTCAATTCTCTCCCCCTTCTTCCCCACAGGAGGCGGCCTGGCACACCCACAGAAATCTCAATAGCTGCACTTCTGTCACGGTTTGAAGAGCATTCGATGAGTTTCTGTAATAAACTGATATTTTATTGACAATCTTGCTAACGAAACCAGAAGAAAAGAGAGAAAGATTTTTGTTGACTGAAAAAAAATATCTCGCATGCAACGGTTAATTAGAGACACGAAAACAAGGGGTTTTGCTGGGAAGACAGAATAGTTTGAGACAAGCACAGTACTTTGGATAACGGAGGCAGCACCTCCTCAATGAACCGAAACTTAACACGTGTACTCGCTGTTCAGAGCCACTGTTTTGGCAGGACTGCCATTCATTATTGTGCTAATAACGGCACTGAACCTCCAAACTAATCAAATCACAGTCCTTTCAAGTGCACTATAAAGTAAATATTCGTAATATGAACGTGTATTAATATATAAATTATATACATAGTATCTAAATAGCACAAAAATTACATTTTTCGTTTCTACAAAAAATCAAATACTTACAAAGATAGTCGTGAACCGAGAAAGACATGTTTATCTATATCACTTTAATCTCACTCGCACTGGTAATGAATTAAATTACTCACTGCGCATGACCTAACGAAGCTTAAGAACAGCGCTACCGTTCTCCGGTGGTGGTCGGTCTCCTGCTCAGTCGCTCTGCCAACACGCGATGAAACCAACGCGGTCCAAGGTAACTCGATCTGTTTGTGAATGGGAAGGCCCCAGCTGGTCCCGTAGCCCGCTGCGCTATCTACATACAAACCGTAAAACTTTATGAAAGTGGACAGGAAAATTTACGGAGGTCTCTCTCTCTCGGGTGGAGCTAAACTTGGAAGTCCCTAGTCCCACAAATATTTGAGTTTTTGTACTATTACTTTCTTTTAATAAAACCACTGACCGGAGGACACTCTTAGACATTTTTAACTTTCGAATTCTAGCACTTATTGCTTTAAGATAACAGATTTCAGACGTGGGTGAAAAAAGATATTGGCTCAGGAATGGTACAATATTGTTAGAATCATGTAACTACAAAATAATTTTGAAGTAAAATTGTATAGCGTTTAGAAAGATATTCTAACTCCAAGTAGCTTAGGTTCGATATTTCGAAACTAAATAGAAGCCCGTTGGATTGCGGTTTTAGAGAATTAACTTGAATGCCATAAGACGATGACTTAACTTTAATTGCAGAAAGTAAATATTACTCAATTTGATACAAAGATAGAACACGCGTATTTCTCTCTTCTAACTCAATTCTCCTACTTTCTCCTTCAGTTCGTAAAAACTCGTGAATAAAAATAATTCATCTGCCTTTCTTCAGTTTATAGTCCACATTTTATACATTTTTAGTCCATATGTATTGTAGATATTTAGGTACATATTATTCCATATAAATCCTATCCCTGATCATTATTAATCCATCTGGCTTTCCTCAGGCAATAAAGTCATCACGGAAATAAGTCGGCTTAACACTAATTCCATTCTATTTTTTAAGTATCAGAAAGAAAGAAATAAAGACGATAGAACAAACTATAGTACAAGCCACTGATTCTATAAGAATACGAATGTGAAAATTGGAAATAAATTACCCCTTTTGAATGCAATATTTCAAATGAATGCAATATTTAAATCACGTGTCAAAAAGGGAATTTTTACTAAACGAAATAGATATTAATTTTTAATCATCAACAAATTATGGAATTCTATAGCTTTTTATCCATCCTTGGCAGATAAAAAAGCTAGTTTCATTTGTCAAATCGAAGATTCTTCAATAAATAAATAAAATAAATAAAATAAATAAATAAATACATAAAGATTCTTCAACTTCTCTAAAAATAAAAAAAATATTACGAACAATATCTCAACGACATATTATTTGCCTCGCTATTCAGTGTTCGGAGAAAATAGAATTTCCATATTGTAAACCGTTTAGTTCTGGGAGTGCCCTGTTTTTAGTAGGTTTACCTGTATAATTCTGTATTCAGAGGTACTAAAAATAACAAACATGGCGACCATTTGCATGGAACAACAACTCTCCTCATTATCTTATTCGCGTTTGTTATATTCAGTGAATCCTTATGATGGAGTTGTGCATATCTCGCAACTTTACAAACTTGCAATCATGTGGTTGCATATTCTGATCAATACTTCTGAGCTTGCATTATTATTAAATGTTAATGGTCGTGAAGAGTACCACAAAATAGGTGTATGTATTAATATTTTGTTGTTATTGAGGAAAAAACTTGTGGTGCTACAACAGCACGTATTTTCTCTTAATATCAATGTATACCCCAATTTCTTTCAAAATTAACACCGCAATTCCTGTACATATTAACCGGCACTGTTAAACTCGTTACCAAACTATGCGCATGAGCTGTAATTCTTTAAAGCTAATTCATCAATATAAATTCGACAATCCAATACTGCGTTCAGCGAAAACATTATCACCCCATAAAAAAGAATTCTATGAATTTCATCTGCCGTGTCGTGGTGTTGCCATTGTTTTGCCACCTGATACCTCACGAAAGATTCTTCGGAAAAAGAAGCGCGGGAAATTCGAATTTTCAATTTCTAAGAAAGCAAACCGGCAAAACTACTCACATTTTTTAACAAATGCATGTCCCTCTCTCAAGATCTAATTTTGAAGAACTGATTTTATTAATGAAAAATCGTATTGTTCAATATTTTAGATGTAGGAAGACGCCGGAAAAATTATGAACTTTTGCAATTTTAGAAAATTTAGAGATTTCAACGATAATAAGACCTGTGCTGTATTGAAGCGTCATTATCACGAACTGAAGGATATATTTAATAAACAAATCGTAGTCATTTTTGAGAAAATTTTGAAACTTTTGATGAGTTTTCATGTAAAGTACCTCCAAAATTAAAAATATAGGTTTGGACCTGCGGGCCTTGAGTTAGTTCAGTTCGATCAGGAAATATCACTTTTGGAGAAAAATATTTTGAATGGATTTATGCGCTAGAGTTGACCACAGACAGACAGGTGGACTGACCAACATTTTGCCGTCAACCAATTTTGTGATATCATGGACCCACAAAACATTAATTCTGACTACACATGTTAGAGGAAATAGTTTAGTAGTCGAAAAATCGCCGACATCTGCCACATCATTGTAATGCAATCTCTTTACTCCATCAAGTACGTACAAAGTTAAGAATGTAACCAGATTGCCTTGTTTTCAAATAATGATAAACTTCTATTGGTAATTTCGTTTTCCAATGACTATATTTGGTTGTGAATGATAATTAGAACAATATTGTTCTAATCATCATTTGTTTACTTCAATATACATGAGTTTTATATTGAACATGATTTATATACGTAAAATTTGAGCGCAGTACATTCCACACATTTCAATACGATAAGATATTTTTGTGCTAAGGTTTCATGATTTTCACTTTTGAGTTCACATTGTTCTTGTATGCTCTACATTCGGGCCTGCATTCATTCTTGAGAAAAGCTGCTCGCAAGATACCGTCAACAACTAACTCTCTACCTAAAGACGTTTACAACAGTAAACTTCTTTAGGTAGAGAGTGAATTGTTGACTGTATCTCTGCGCGTGGTCAATCTCTTAATAAACGTCAGAGTCTGGCTGGAAGGAATGGAGGAGTGTCCCACTTCTGGCAGAGTTCAATATCTCTGAACTAATCCCTACTTAGGAACCGTCGGGATTATCAATTTTTAATGAATCGAAATCGGGGTGGTCGCAAATGGACCCGAATCTATCGGTCGAAGAACTACAGAGGGGGCGGGTCCTGGTGAGGAGCGGGTGCTGGTGAGGAACTGATACTGGTGAAGGGCGGGTACTTTGAGGGACGTAGTGGAGTAAAGGCGAGAACTGGTGACGGGGTGGGAAATAACTAGCAATTGAAAGGGATGGCCAGAATAGGAGGGACAGAAAATATTAGCCCACGAACAAAAGCGGAGGGGACGAACTAAGGAGGGGAAACTGATGCAGGGAAAGAAGCGGGAGGGTAGGACAAATGTCGGGGCTAGCCAGAACTAGTGAACCCGGAAGTATCGGACCACGAACTGAACGGCGAGCTGAGAACAGGTGAGGAGAAACTAGCGCGGTGGACGAGACTCGGTAAACTGTCGAGGAGGACCGAGCTGGGGATTGGAAGCGCGGTGAGGGAACGGATTGGGAGTTTCGGAACCATACGAGTTTGGAGTGATCCGCGGGAGGAAAGCGTCACCTGTGAGGCAGATTGGGGCGGTGAAGACTTTTAGGTACTTATTTATGTACGTTGCACGGTGAGTGAACCGAAATCTAAGCAAGGAAGATTGAGAAACAGTGGGTCGGGCTGGAAACTGACTGGACGGACTGGGAACTGACAGGGCAGGCTGGGAATCGACTAGGCGGCTAGAAAATGAATGTGTGGACTGGGAACTGACTGGGTAGGCTGGGAACTATTTAAGCGAGTTGGGAACTATTTGAGCGGGCTGAGAACTGATTGAACGGATCTTAAACTGGCTGGGGAAGCCAAGAATCGATATGGAACCGCCGGTATAATTGGGACGGGTATCGTCCGGGCGGACCGGAATTGGGACAAAACATAAAGCGGCACAAGACATCGGACCTGTTAAAAAGAAAGATTCACAAGCAACCTGATCGGTTGCATTTCGTAAAGGACGGTGATAGCTTCCACGGGAAATGAGGTCGGAGGTGTGAAACCCGCTTAGGGTATTTATCCGTTGTTGCGGCATAGTGACTTTCCTATATCTAACAGTTCGCACGGGTGCCTCAGGAGAATTGTATGGGGCGTATACGTGATACACTTCAAAGGCGGAGTACCTAATTCCCGACAATATTGCTCGCGCGTCAAGGTCACTGACATGGGAATACAGTACTATATTTTTGTTCGCCATGAAATGACTCACCTTACGCATGAAAAAGGTGATTGACGAGAGGTCATCGGCGCAGAGGGCAGGCAGGCGGATGGGGAAGAGGCTGACGGTCGTCCCCACGCTCTCGCACCTGCCTGCGTGCGTCGCGTCAAATCGCTGGCGCCGCTCCAAGTCGCACGACGCGCGACGTTCGTTTTGACTGGCAGCGGCATCTGGCGAGGCGACAGCGTCCCGACGCCCACCGACGCGCCCGCGACGTCTGGCGCCGCCTGTTCACGCGCGGACGAACCACGACTGGCGAGGCGCGTAACGACGCCCGTGTGCGCTGAGGACCGAACGCGCCGGCTTCCTCTTTTTTATTTTATCTTACCTCAAAAAAAAAACAGTTAAAACTGCGTGTGACGTGCTATGGGGAGAAGTGAATTGTGTGCACATTTTCAAAATTCTGTGATCCCTACACTAAGTCATATACTACTTGATATTCCTCCTAGATTCAGAATGAGTGCTTCTTTTAATGATAGGATACGTGGCAATGTTGCATTTGGACCAGCTGATTGTACTTGACCAATCTATGTTCTGTGTGTACGCACTCAATATTGTTTATGAAAAAGCATCCAATTTAACTTGTGCGCTTTCGAGATCGTCCATAAAATTGTACAATTCCAATGGATTAATCAGTGGATTTTGTGTTTTTTTTTCATAGAAAGAATTATGTGTTGCGTATGGAGCTCAAAATATTCTGCGATAATGTAGTCGTAGTAGAAGTGAACGGCGTGAAGAAACTTGACGGAAACTGATAAAGCGTAAAAACCGATTGAGAAACACTTAAGGGATCGGGCGTCACATCTTAAACGAGTGCGAAGTAGATCGTTGTCCATTCATTTCAGAAAAGGGGTTTCAGTTATTATTTACAATGAGAAAAAGACTTTGATAGTTGTGACTTTAGGGAATACGAATTGAAACAGTTTCTAAAGCGGGATCACGGGAAAGGGGGGAGGGGAGTCCGCTTCGAAACCACCCATGAATCCAGTTGTAAAATTAAAAAAAGAAAATGCATATTAAAATTATGAGGTTAGGTTGACGAGTGAGAATTAAGACTGCCGCCGTCAGGAAATATTTTTCAACAGTAATGTAGTCATTAATTGTATTACACTTGTTACAAATGTAAAACACATTAGTAACAAGATTAAAACATTTCAAAGAGAATATAAAATATCGCTTAAAAGTAGTCTATTAAAACCAATGCTCTAAAACAATATTCGTTTTATCAACTGTTTGCCGAGCCGAACAGCGTTGAGGGCTGCGATAGGAAGAACTATATTCGGATCCCGCGAAAGGCTTATATTTTTCATCCTGTTTTCTTTCATTCTGTTTTCGTTGATAAGTTCATATTTGTAGAATGTTTTCGTTTAGTATTAATTATCTTTAATTACCTATTATTTGTAAAAAGAAAATACATTTTTTATGAAGAGATATCTTGTACTTATCGCCTGGTAGAAGTGTCAACATAAAAAATTGATACCGCTCGCATTAGATATGTTTTGATACTGGTTATTGGATTGATTGATTAATTGTTAGTGATTGCGGACGCGTCAACTACTATGGTCATTAATCTCGTATGAGTAGTGCGTGTTTTTTGCTCGGGAGATCGGGATGGTCTTCCCACGCTTAATGGCCAGATCCGGCACCGACCTACCGTCGGCTAACGGGGTTTTCCCCAAACAGGTATCTCCCACCAGCTGGGCACCGCCCCAGCCGGGACAAGTTCTAATTTCCCGACTGGTCTCCCGGCATGTATGGTAGTATAGTGCATGTAAGTGTGAGTGTGTGTAAGGGGAGAGGATAGGACGAGGAAGAGGAAGGAAAGATCGCGCGCGGTCCTTGGCCCATTTTATAGGGTACTGTTCCGGCATTCGCTTGGTGTTGATCGGAGAAACCACGGAAAACTACAGATCAGAGCAGCCGACCGCTAGAATTCTCCTCCAGACAGCGATTGAATTCGACCTAGCTGGAAAGCGAGTGTCGAAAATCCTGCTGTCGTCAGGACTCGAACCTAGGACCTCCCGGTCAAAGGCGCTGCAGTGACATCAGCTGATGCACTGAGCCACCGCACCTGGTTTGGGTATTGAAGTTCACCGAGCTACCGTAGAAATGCAGCTGAAAGAGGAAGTAAGCTGCTGTTGAGGGACATGTGTTTGGTGCTGCGGCGCGGTGCGGACGAGCGTTTGGGGCGTGTGCGTGAATGGGGGGGGTCAGCCTCAGCCTGAGCCGGAGGGCGCTGGCGCTCCCTGGCGGCCGACGCCGCCCGGACAGCTGCGCCCTTGTGGCTCGCCGCGCTCAATGGACGAGTCAAGTGGAGCGCATTCCACCGGAGCACGGGGGCACGCCTCTCCAATGGGCCCCGGCGACCGAGCCACATTTACACTCTTCCTCTTCTCCCTCCTTCTTCTTTGCCTCCCGCTCCTCTCCGTTCTTCTTTTGCTTCTTCTTCTCATTTTCCTTCTTCTTCTTCTTCTTCTTCTCATTTTCCTTCTTCTTCTTATTTTCCTTCTTCTTCTTCTTCTCATTTTCCTTCTTCTTATCTTTCTTCTACTCATTTTCCTCCTCCTCCTTCTCCTCCTTTTCCCTATTCTTCTCCCTTTGTCTTCTTCTTTTTCTACTTCTTTTTCTTATCGTTTTTCTTCTACTCTTTCTCCTCACATTGGTAAGGTCCTGTCGAAGTGGTTTTTATTTTTTTTGTAATTTTCCAATTCTGTTGCAGTTCGCAATTTTGTCGCCTTTATGTCACCAGAACATGGTACGCATTTTCAACACTCGAAGCGCTGCTGTAAACTCGGGAGGGCATTTCTTTCATTTGCAACCAGTCAGTGCACTGTAATTCTGACACCCGGCTGGTGGGATAAGGTTCTCACATGCTAAGCTCAGGCGGTGACATGCGCGATACAAGTGCTATCGTAATAAGTACCCCAATTGCGTAAATTTACAAATTTTTCGATTTTTGTATCCGATAAAGATATATCATGCGGAAATTAAAAATTGTCGCAGCGCTAGACTCAATTTTAAGCACAATCGTCTGAACTAGAACTGTACTAGAAGGGAAATCGTCAAGAACCTGTTGAGCAACAACGAAACGTTTCTCACTAACATGACATAAGAAACATTTGTTCATCTAATTGACGACAGGACGTTAGTGTATTCTTTTCGTATTAAGTAACTCAGTGTATACACAGCCTTGATATTTTGCTTGTATATTATAGTGAGACAATATCTAGATTGCTTCCCTTCATCTGCGCCACTGCTTCTGTGGTGTGTTATGGCGGGAATTCTCGAGTTGGCAAAGTATGCCGCGCCTTCGGATCGAGTTAGCAACACAATTTCCGATTCGCAGGAAACTTTCGCCTATATAACTTCATACTGCTTCACTACATCATCGATAATTTAGTGAAGAGTTACTAGTTTCATGGTTGTGAAAAATAAAAAAAATAATTGTTTCTTCCAAATTTCCAGCACAAATATATTCGCTAAAAGAATTTGAATATTTGAAATAAACAATCGTTCAAAATTGCCGTGTATATTTTATTGATCGCAAAATCCAACATTATAGCCGATTCGTGTCTAAAAACTCATTTTCGTTTCGTGTATTTCGTTTTTTAAGTCGCATGTAACAAAGGACAATGACAGATTTAGTGGTGGGGCTCACTAACGAGTTTCAAGGCATATAATGTTTAAAAAACGGCAACGAATTCCCTCTTTCAAGATTTGAGATATTCATTGAGTATTACTTCTTTCAAATTATCGATCAAATCTTTCGTTATATCTCTGTGAATAAAATAAAAATAATTCATTAATTCAATGTAGAAATCAATGAAACCGTAACCTATACATTTTCAGTAAATATTTTGAATACGTGCTTCGTAGGGATGATGTAATGGTTTCTAAATAATTTTTCGCCGTGCTTAAAGACGTAGTAATATATCAATTTGTCCATCAACAGAGTAGCTTATCCTTATGTAAAAGGTACTGTGGTCTGGCTTAATGAAGCTTTCGAGCATCCATCGTGTGTGACTGAATTCACTGCCTGTCTCCACGCATGGAGTAGGTTGGTGTAATGGTATATCCCCTCTTCCAACGGAGCGTGCAGGCAACTGCATCTGGTCATGGCCCTCCCAGTACAGAGCTAAGCGCTCACGGCCGGCTTAAGTGCTTGATGGAGTTGCTTCTTTCATAGTGAGATCTCTTTTTCTCAGAATTCCCTGTCCTCCTTTCCTTGACGAGCTGGCAAGTTTTGCTCTTTGACAGATTTTATCGAAAACAAAAGAGAGATTTAGTGTCAAATCCCTGGTTTTGTTTGGTTTGCCACAACTTGTCAAATAGTGAATAAATTTTAATTACTGGTAATTAATCTATTCTTCTCTACATCCTTCGCTGAAATGTATATCTAGAGATTTAAACCACTTCAATTGGTTTTCAGTCCTGCAAGGAAAATGTATTGAAGGAATAGAGTCAGAATTTGAAGAAAAATATATTATGTAATATCTTTATAAAATTTGGGACAGAAAAATTCTTCTGCCAGTATGTATAAATTGTGATACTCAGAACTGTACACCGATTTTATGGCATCGTTGCAAAAAAAATTAATAAAAAATATTCGGATTTCCACTAAGGTTTGTTTTGTAAATTATTCTAGAATTAATTTTACTTCTTGTAATTTAATAATACATCCCCATTTTTCCTTTTCCTTTAACCATTAACATTTCTGTTGTTTTTTTTTAAATTTTTTACAATGGGCGGGTGTTAGTGTCTACTGTAGTGTCATTTCTCCGCATCCGTGCACTAATTTACTGTTGGACTTCACAAAGTTTAGCTAATTAACCATTTGCGATATCGTAATTCATTTAATACATGTTATAAAGAAGAAAACGGATATGACATCTGTAATTGAAGTGAAGCTGTTTCTAGTATTTCCTTATATGTTAATAGCCCTTGTAATTTCTAGGTTTACTCTTCTGTTACAAAATAGTCTCGTTTTCCAATTAGAAATCATGCTTGTTTTTAATTCATAATGTATGTGACACTGTTCATTACCATATAACAATGATTCATTCCAAATGACTTCCTTATATTTCTAAATTATCACACCTTCAGAACCGCAACCACCGATCCACAAATGATATTCTCAATTGTGAATTTACTATTTCAAGCTTTGATATAGTGACATTATTTCGTTCATTTGCTATTTTATTTAATCTTACTCTCGAAAGCATGTACAAATCGCCTACACCACTTTATTTTTTGTTGTTGTTTTTATTTTACTACGTCGATATGAATACGCAGAGTTCATGCTGCAGTGAAATGTAGAAATGTTGCAATGAATCAGAACAGTCGAAATATAATACATAAGCACAAAAGATCTTTGTCAGATAATTCTAACTTCAATACCTTTATTTTTCGTGCCCCCTCATGTAATTTGTCTGTGCTTTTCTTTCATCGGACTAATCACTATAAACATTCCACATCTTTATTTGTAAACATTAACACTACGAGACGTAAACAGGAGCATTTGTGCCGATAAGTCCAGAGACCAATTTACGACTACATGCTCTACCATTAAACACTGACGCCTCCCATAAATAGTTCCATCGCGAGGGCTTCTTCGTTCGAGAACGGCATGACGAGGCGCAGCGCTGGCGTTGCTCCTTTGGTGGGCCTGGCACCCACCGGAAATTGAAATCTGGGCTAATACGATATTCGATTATGAAGACGAATGATGCTCCCTGTCATTTGACCCCGGCCGCCGCCGCCGCTGCCTCACACGCAGACACGCTATGATGTCCTGCGGTTACACAGGCCTTAGGACAAGGGAAGAAGTACCCATGCGTGTGAAGGCACGGGCAAGGGTATGGATGTGGTGGTTTCCTCAGAAACCAAGTACAATTACTCACCATAGAATTTTTTTACAGGTTACGTGAATTAGCACAAGAATAGTCAGCAAAGCCAGGTTGTAAGAGAAAGATCTCTGTCATCTCATGACTCACGCGGTACATCGTCATTCGTAAAGGGGCATTTGTGAGCGCCTCAAGCCTTGTATGTGATGGGGTTTGGGGAGGGGGCACTTTTGTGAGTTGCAAAGGTCACTCATGGTCAGCATGAACCGCCTCAGTTATATCAGCGGGGGTGGACAACTCGTGTTGAGCATAAGCCAAACAAAGCAGTTAACGTTAAATGTTATTAGCATTACCCGTATTGGGACCCCATTTTTCGTTTCGGCGAGAATAAAAAATATTTTATACAAATTGAGAAATCCATGGCAGATTTAGATGTTAAAAAAGTTGTGAAATTCTCAGACAAAACCAGCGAGCAAAAATGTAAAACTTTATGGTATACTCAATATAATTTGTTGTGCAGTAGCCAATATTTAAACAAGTATTTGCCTTGGTTAATACTGTTAGTAATAACCTGGGTACGTGGAATACGTTTATAGGTGTGTGGGGATATGGAATATAAGGAGAAAATAATTCCATTTCTAATTTCACATCTAAGTTTTAAACGTGATCAGTATTTCTTTCTTTAATCTTGTACACACACAGAAGAATTGTTTTGCGAGAACGATGATTTTGCCGACATTTCGTTAACTTTTCTTAGACCCACGAGCCGTCACTGACTAGACCAAATTATTTCAATGCATGTGTTCGACTTGAAAATTCACGCTTCGCATAGCCCACTGCATATTCTCATCTGCTTTTCGACATAATTTCTACCAACTCTTACAATATTTTTTATTGCGATTGTATCTGAACAACGTAAATTACTCGCGGAAACTATCCATAACCTCCAACTGTAGGCACTGAACCAAAACTTACAGGCATTAACAGTAGGCGTTCAGTTCATCTGGCTGACGGAAAAAAATTTACGCAGAACGAACGATCTACCTTCGGCGAAGCTCAACCGTTTTAGGACCTGTAAAAACATCGCCTGACCAAAGAATGCTACGCACAACTTTAACATTTTTTTGAGATGATACTGCGGGATTTACCTTAGCTACAAACTACTTTTTTTGTTCTTCTCCAGAATTGTTGGTCTCGCTCCTTGAACCAGTGGCCTACTGCGCCGTCGGGGGTGGTTCCTAGCGATAAGGGTGTCTGTGAAAGAGCACCGCGGGCCTGAGAATGGCAGCTTGTCCTCTCCTCTCGAGGGAAACAAATTCCAGGGCTCCCACGGCCCCCAGGGACTCTCTGAAATCTGCGGTGCTTCTGTGTGACAGATGAATGGCACGCGGGTGCACGCTTGCGTGGTAGAGTCGAGTCGTCTTCAAAGGAGCCTTGTGCCCCTGCAATTACGTAGTTATCGTATCGAAAGGCAGACTAGTAATTTAGGATGTGAAGCATATGTTTAACTACTAAGAATGTCTCATTATTAAAAATTAGTGATTGGCGAAACTAATTGCCGCTGTAAATTGTTGTTTGATATGCATATTCAATCGAAATATAATTAACATTGAA
The DNA here is from genome assembly GCA_011170035.1 of Teleogryllus occipitalis. Taxonomy (NCBI): domain Eukaryota; kingdom Metazoa; phylum Arthropoda; class Insecta; order Orthoptera; family Gryllidae; genus Teleogryllus; species Teleogryllus occipitalis. The sequence continues at coordinate 533,127 of BLKR01000377.1, forward strand.
GAATACACGTATCAGTTACTTTTTCCGTTCCTTTATAGGAATACATAATTCCTTCCTATGCGAAAATGTGATCTTGATGATGGGTAGATGTGACAGATTTGAAGAGGTTGAGCTGTAAGATCGAAAATTAGCCTATACATAATGTACGAAGGCCGATCGGAACGTAACGCACAATAATTATTTTTGCCTAAAAGTTTAATTTGTACCGAAACACAAAAAAATCACCAAAGATCTTACATCTTTGAGATACTTTTCTAATAGTCGCCAAGTTTGTGAACACATTTCTGCTAGCGTGCTACCAATTTCAATATGCCTTGTTCGTAGAAGTCCGCTTGGTTGGAGTATAGTCCTTTTAGAAGAATGCACGCTACCTAGAGATATTGCTATGGTCCAATGAGTTGTCTCCACTTACGTCACGCATGTCCCTGTGAATTTTACGAGGATTATGCCCTTTGGCCCTCATATTTCGCACTACACTTCTATGCTTTTTTCACGTTGACGACAGTAATATGCGCGCCATTTTTGTTTCGTAGTTCAAGGTACACTCGCTAAAGTTGCACATGAAAGCAAAATACCCTCTAGGGCACGAACATCAAACTATCTCGTCGTCCAACTTCATCATTCCAGTTGTAATACCAACGGAGAAAAACATTATTGTGCATTACTTTCAAATCTGCTCGCGTAACATACCATCTACAAAAAATATAATTATGCTTGTATATCAATAATTATTATTAATATGGTTCAATAAATATAGAAAAATATTAGAAAATTGTATTCTTGTGATGAATTGTGAATGAATACCATCCTTATTATAATTTACCATAAAATGTAATAAATATTATTTCATTGCAAGACAACGAAGGAAGCTGTAAAGTACACAACAGGAGCATAAATCAGACTCAACTCGCGATGCGCTTCATGTTAACATTGGGAGCTGAATATTCGCACTTCAAACTATTTTATTCCGTGCTTGGTAATGACATAGAATACATATTTTAGATAGTACCAGAAATGGATAGTAGGATGTGGTCAATAGCCCCCACCCACACTCAAATCCTGAATCTGCTTTTAAAAGTGTTTCAACAGTGCGTATTTCTTAAAACAAGTACCCAAGTACACATATTTCTAATTTCTTGCCGTACTTCGCAAGAAGTATTGAAATCGTGCACCGAAAAACAGTGATTTTCGCTATGCCTGTGCTAGCGCCTAACCGTTCAGCTGATTTTTTCAAAATTGATAATCCCCGATGGATCTAAATGAACTGAAGGACCTGCGAGTTTGAAACTGATATTCTGTTTTTTCGGCGTGCTTTATATGAAGCGTCGTCAACATATTCAAAATTTTCACAAAAAGGCTCCAATTTTTTTATTATACGTTGTTTTCGAATTACGAAAGTGATGCTTAAAAGAATGGCGCAGGTCTCATTTTTGTTGAATTCCTTTATTGTTCTAAAATTGCAAAAGTTCAAAATTAATCGGTGTCTTCCTACATCCATAATATTCAAGATAGAGATTTTTTCTTAAATAAAATATGTTCTTCAATGAGATCTTTAAATAAATTTATGTACAATTCTTCGAAAACATGAGTAGTTTTCGAGCAATTTTGTGTGAAACATACGCAATTTTTAAACAATTATTTTCTCGAAAAGGCTCCCTTTTTTTAATATTCTGGTCTAAAATATTAGATCTTTAAAAAAGGTCATGTACAGTATTCTGAAAAAAGTTTTTGCTTAAATTCTTCGCGAAGTTGACGCAGTATATAAGAAACATTTTTTTCAAATACTGCTCAAATTTTTTTAAAACTTTTCCGTGGATAGAAAAGGGACGTACGTCTCATTTTCGTTTAATTCTCTGAATTTTCGAAAGTTGCAAATGTTCGCAATAATGCGGGAAAGTGTGTGTAGTTGGCGTCCCACTAGTTCTCAGTGTAAACAATAAGTAAGTATTTAAAATGAAGAAACTGAATATTTATATATACTAAGAGAAAACACCAAATGAAGATTTACCATCAAAAGCACTTTTCACACATGAACCCTCCCCATTCGCAATTCCTCCAACCGCACAGGATTTTTGCCGTTATTTATTAAAATGTAAGAATCGTATCTTAGATCTCGTGCTTGTGTGTTTCCAGAGGAGCCGCTGGGCACCGCCACCGTCGAGATCACCATCCCTGCGGGCGCCACGCTGGGCATCGTCCTGGAAGGTGAGTAGGGTTGACATTGTTTTTTTAACAATCGGTTCTCTCCAATGATATCTAACAACGTCTTATATTTTATTTAAATAAAATAAGTGGTACATTAATTGAGGTAACATGTATCTACAGAAAAGTTTTAACGCAACATGCTTTTGTATAGTTATGAATACAGTGATTTAATAACTTGACAATTCTGCCTGAAGTTTACAGAAGTGAAAGCAAAGCTAGTTGCTTCTGTGAATATTCCGTATTTGTTTCTTCCTGGCGCGTGTCAGCAGCCTTATCATGTTCAAGACGTGACCAGAATTTAACAAAATTACTCGCGTCCCATTCAGCAAGAAGATCAAACCAAGAGAAATCGTCCCGATCAGAAATATGTTGTTCAGAGCTACAATAAATTTAACAACTTGATTGTGATATATTTTTAACTGGTCCTGCACATCACAAAAATTTAAAAAACCGGTTCTGTGAAGTACAATCATTTTAACAACTGGTTTACGCGAACCGGCTGAATGATAGCACCGAGGAGAAGTCACCTATGAACATACTCCCACGCCCGCGCCTTCGCGGTGGCCCAGCGTGGCCGGAATCGGATGCGTTCACAAAACTCATTCAATAATTTTAACAACCGGTCCTGCGAACTACAATGATTTTAACAATCGGTTTGCTCAAACCGGTGCGAATCGCTGAATGACAGCACTGAGGGTAAGTCATCTACGAATATTCTCCCGCGCCCGCGCCTTCACGGCGGCGCGGCGTGGCCACAAGCGGGTGCGTTCACAAAACTCATCCAATAATTTTAACAACCGGTCCTGCGAACTACAATGATTTCACCGGTTTGCTCAAACCGGTGAAAATAGGCGGAATGACAGCACTGAAGGGAAGTCCCTACGAATATTCTCCCGCGCCCGCGCGTTCGTGGCGACGCGGCGTGGCCGCAGCCGGGCGCGTTTACAAAGCGCGCCCAAAACACGGATATTTTGATGTCCAACGTAAACGACTCGTGGTTCTCGTCCGTATCGCCGGTTAAACATCGCCGACGTGTAAACAGACAAAAAAATCCCGGAGAGCAAATAAAATCGGGAAGAACCGGAGCCCCTGGCCTTCTGAGGAATTGTTGACAACCTTCGCGGACGGTTTTTTTTCTCTGGTGCGCAGGAATTTACCTGCATCTGATGCTGAATGGCCGCTTTGTGTGCTTTGTTTGTTTCTTGGTTTTGGGAATGCGTAGAAGAGAAAGCGGCGATATATTTTTGTTGGCAAGTTAATCTGTCATCTCAGTCTATAATGATCTTTCTCTACTGAACGTTTCTGTTGAAATTCGACCTTCGAGTGCAAAGAACAATAAACTATTCGAACAAAATCAAAGAAAATGTGAAGAATCCACGAACTATTTTTCAACATATTCTGATATGAGTTTTAATGAAATACTCACAAAATATATTATCTATTGAATAATTGATGTCATTTTATTCTATTAATTTGATAACGATGTTTCGAACCCAATAATTTAAATCATTTTATTTTGTATTGCTTATACAGTTATAATGTAATTACAGGAGAGCGCGGCCTAAAACAAAGGGGAGGGGGCAACTACATTTCTGGGTCCCTCTGGACTTCTTTATCCACCAACCATTTTTATTTACACGTGACATTTTACTATGAAGTGAATGAAAAACCAGAATGAAATTAAAACTTTAATGATACAATAATAAATACAATTGATTTTATGTTCAACAATTTACAGTGTTGACACATGATTGGGAGATCCTCTTCCCCAAAATCATACATACATCTCTCAAATAGGCTGCTTAAAATAGGAGGAGAACAAAGGAATTAATCATATTAACGGATATCAAATGTTTTATTATGTAAGGATACGGGTCCCCACTTGAAGTGTCTAGGGGGCCATAGCCCCTTTTGCGCACGCCTAAGAATTCTTATGATTGAAATATAATGGTTTCAGAAGAAGGTATTAATAGCATTAAAATAGCAATTCGTCTTTTTGTATTCTATTAGATTAAACTAAAATATTGTAAATCATTTTGATTATCCCGTTTTGAAATTTCGAAGTCATTAGAAATTGTCAATTTTAAATTAAAGGCTCCAACTTTCTGTGAAACAAATAATTGGTGAAGGACAGAAAAATGAAGTTAAGTATTCTTGTGAACTTTTAAATTGAATAATTATATAGTATGATTATGTCAATAAACAATGATTATATTAATACAAACACTTAAAGTGAGATGAACTAAAGTACTTTAAAGACGTAATGTTGAGAATTCTTTGTAGCACTTACAAAATATTGGCATTTTTATGATCAAAAACACGTCAGTTATATGGTGTATTATTATTATTATTGTTATTATTATTATTATTATTATTATTATTATTATTATTAATATTATTATCATCATAATGCATTCATTGGTATACATATAATAACATTACCGTAAATAATAATTTCTGTTTGCCAATCCAGATGTTCAAAATGACTGGAGCTTTTTCTCTTATACCCCCTGTCACGAAGCCTCAAACATATTAATGCATGACTCGTGACCCAAGAGACCTGAAACCAATTTACTGACTCATTATTAATTGTAGAGTCTTTGAAGTCGAAAAGTTCTAAAAATTAAATCTCCTTACAACTCCTCCGTCAAAGGAGATAATGGGAGCATCGAAGAACACATAACACTTAAAAACGAAAACCACCCACGTAAATTCGTGCGCATTCTATATTATTGTGTTTTAGGAACCTGCCAACTGGCTAGACATCAAATGAACTCATTTCTCCGTCCCAGCTATCATAAATAACGAGTAGAAGGCTTAATCATGAGTAGTTCCGCTGAAGTAAGAGATACAGGATTAGAAGACTTGGTCGGGGCAATGCAAGGCCAATTTGGGCGCGCGCGAAGGCCCGCTTCGCAGGCCATTGTGCGGCGCTCCGTTCGCAGTCGCCGCCCACTTGGCGCCCGCACGGCCCCGAGCGCTGCCAGCGGCGCCGTGGGAGCGATCGCTCTCGCCCCTGCGGGCGGGGGGCATTGGGTTAATGGGCGGGCGATCTCAAAGGGCACGCCACCACGCGCAGCGCCTCGCCCGCGGCCAGGGCCAGAAGAGCACCAAAGCACCCGCCGCCCCGCCCCGCCACGCACTCCCCGCCACGCGCTCCCCGCCCCGCGCTCCCCGCTACGCGCTCCCCGCCACGCGCTCCCCGCCCCGCGCTCCCCGCCCCGCGCTCCCCGACCCGCACTCCCCGCCCCGCGCTCCCCGCCTCGCGCTTCCCGCCACGCGCTCCCCGCCACGCGCTCCCCGCCCGCGCTTCCCGCCACGCGCTCCGCCACGCGCTCCCCGCCCCGCGCTCCCCGCTACGCGCTCCGCCCCGCGCTCCCAACACGCAACGCTCCCCGACCCGCGCTCCCCGCCACGCGCTCCGCCACGCGCTCCCCGCCACGCGCTCCCGCCACGCCTTGCCACCGCGCTCCCCGCCTCGCGCTCCTCGCCACGCGCTCCCCACCCCGCGCTCCCCGCCCCGCGCTCCCCGACCCGCGCTCCCCGTCCCGCACTCACTGCACCCCCTCTCTGTCCCGCCCTCTCCCACCCGCTCTCTCCGCCGCTCTCTCCACTCAGCCACTGTCGCAGCCACCTTTGACCAGCCTCCGCGCCACTCCTGTCTCTACATCGCCCCACCCGCATCCATCCTTTTTTCCATCTCCGTTACCACCTTCCACACCACCGCCATCTCACTGCACCCCCTCTCTCGTCCCGCCCTCTCCCACTACGCTCTCTCCGCCGCTCTCCTCCACTCAGCCACTCCGTCGCAGCCACCTCATCGACGCCCTTACTCCGCGCCACTCCTCCCCGCCTCGCGCTCCTCGCCACGCGCTCCCCACCCCGCGCTCCCCGCCCCGCGCTCCCCGACCCGCGCTCCCCGTCCCGCACTCACTGCACCCCCTCTCTGTCCCGCCCTCTCCCACCCGCTCTCTCCGCCGCTCTCTCCACTCAGCCACTGTCGCAGCCACCTTTGACCAGCCTCCGCGCCACTCCTGTCTCTACATCGCCCCACCCGCATCCATCCTTTTTTCCATCTCCGTTACCACCTTCCACACCACCGCCATCTCTCCATTCCACCTTGTCGATCCCCACTACTTCTGTGTCTCCTCTGATCTCTCCGTTGTCATCGACGCCCTTACTACACTTGCTCGCCGCCTCCGCCTTGTACTTGCCGCTGCTACTAACCCCACTTCACCTCCATGCCGTCCTCATCAATGCGCTCCATCCCGTGTCTGATATCCCACACACTGGCAATTGCACTCCGGCTCCCCACCGACTCCACGCTTCTGCTGCCTGTTCCCATCTCTGACCGTCTCCGTTCCTCCGCCACCTCTTACCTAGCAATTCTCCGATTCCTACTTTGCCTCCGTTCTGCCCGCCACGCAGACTCCGATCCTCCACTTCGTCGCCGTCTCACATCATCCTACTGCCCCCAGCCGTCCTCTCACGGCTGCTGCCTCGTTTTTGTCAAGAACGTCCCGTCCCAACATCCATACAGCGCCTGCCTCGCCGGCACATCCGACCTGCGCCGCTTCTCTCTCTGCAGTGTCCTGTCCCCGCCACCGCCGCTTCTTCCCCACTCACGCCGCCCCCCCCCGCCGCTGAGACACCTCGGATGGGACTAAAGTTATGCTAATTTAAATTAAAGATAAGAGGTTGAGTCGGGAAGAAATGAGTCGAGACTGCCAGAAAGGGGAAAAAGACAGCCAGAAAGCGGTTGAAACCACCAGAAAAGGGTTGATAATGCCCGAAATCGGTTGAAACCACCAAAAAGGGAGAGATACGGCTAGAAAGGAGTTGAGACCACCAGAAAAGGGTTGAGTCAGATGAGTGCAGATGAGCTTTCAGATAGACCGGCGAGAAGGCAGGCGTTGAGACGTCGACACGAGCGTCGTCTGAAGAAGAGCTGCAAGGCCTGCATCGGGCGCCGAGCAAGACGGACGTAACGCGGCCGGGGGGGGGGGCAGGGCGGATGGGAGGGCCTTTGCAGGTTGATGAAGCGTCTAACGACCTGCGACAGCGCACACAATGAGAGCAATTTTAGTCGGCGGCAGGAGGCCGCTTCGGCCGCCGCCAGCGCGGTCCCTCTCCAGCCGCCCTTTGAAGTCCCCAGGCGGCTAAGCCACGCGCGTATTTCTGAGTCGCGCGCCTGCGCCCCCGCCGCGCGCATTCCGCTTCGGGTGTAGACACGCCGCCGGCCCCAAAGGACTTTACACGCGGGGATTCAAAAAACTGAAACCAAAGACTTTAAACAACTCGTCTGTTTGGGTTGCCAGACAAATGTATCATTCGTGCAGGTGGATAAATTGTCAACGCCTGTATATTTGATGAATAGCTGAGTCCTCAACACTCCGGGCGCGTGCTTCGTGAGGCTCAAACAAAGGAAAAGATCATTGAGGAATATTTGTTTTTTATTCTGGTTTTATCTCTTCAGTTTTTGTTCACGATGTCAAGAGTAGGTTAACACGATTTGTCGGGTGGTGAAATTGTCTTTAAATATTGTTGACGAAGATGTATTATTTCAAACATTTTAAAAAATACTTGTCTACTCTAGAGGTCAAAAACTCTTAATATGATTTCAAAATTTAATATTTCAAAAATCACTGATATTCAAAATAAAATATAAATAGTATAACCAATAAAGGTAAATTTTAAAATAGAATTATCCATTTTTTGTTATTTAAGGTCGCATCAACATCTAAATCATTAGCGATCACTATACTTGTTAACGTTATGGTAACTGAAAATAAAACGATATGGTGATGATAAGGGGTGAAAGGACAAACACAAATACAACCATGCCCCAGGCGGGACTCGGACCCACGACCCTTCGGTCCGAGATCGCTGAGGCAGTAGTGTCGAGACACTAATGCCTCAGAAAATAGTGTCGACACTACGACACTAATGCCTCAACTAATGAACTGAAAATAAAACGATATGGTGATGATAAGCGGTGAAAGGACAAACACCAACCATGCCCCAGGCGGGACTCGGACCCACGACCCTTCGGTCGAGACTACAGTAGTGTCGACACTACGACACTAATGCCTAACTGAAAATAAAACGATGGTGATGAAAGCGGTGAAAGGACAAACACAAATACAACCATGCCCCAGGCGGGACTCGGACCCACGACCCTTCGGTCCGAGATAGCTGAGGCAGTAGTGTCGACACGACGCCTCAACTGAAAATAACGATATGGTGATGATAAGGGGTGAAAGGACAAACAAAATACAACCATGCCCCAGGCGGAACTCGGACCCACGACCCTTCGGTCAGAGATAGCTGAGGCAGTAGTGTCGACACTACGACACTAATGCCTCAACTGAAAATAAAACGATATGGTGATGATAAGGGGTGAAAGGACAAACACAAATACAACCATGCCCCAGGCGGGACTCGGACCCACGACCCTTCGGTCCGAGATAGCTGAGGCAGTAGTGTCGACACTCTCTGTAAACGCAGGGTAATTTGAATAATTACATTTCATGGAATAACCACATCAGCCTTCCCTACATTAAGAGAACAGTAACGTTTTGCTTCAGACAATCCACCAAGCACCATTTGGAGAAGAAGTACGTTTTGTAGCTCGATTCCCTAAGCCTAAGGGTTAAGTGTTCCTTGCGAAATAGCTTGGCTTTTCTTTGTTTAACCCGTGACCCCATTCTCCGCCACGCACACACCGCCTCCGGCTCTGCCTCCGCCGCCGCCGACGATGTGTTCGCCGTCTCCATCCTACCTCTTCCACTTACTTTCCGGCATCAAAAAACTGCCTCGTCCCCCACCGCTTCGCAACCCCCGCTTTGTCGACGCCGATCCGTTCACACCGCCCACCACATCACCGTTTCACCGTCACCATCACTTTGCCCCCCCCACCGCCTCGCCCCCCCAACCTCGCGTCGTCCCCACCACCTCGCCCTGTTACCTCACCCCACCTCCTCGCTCCGGCACCTCGCCTTCGTCCTCTCGTCTACACTCCTTCGTCCCCGCCACCTTCTCCCCGCCCCATCCTCCGCACCACATCGGCTCCACACATCGTCCCCGCCACCTCGACCCTGCAACCTCATCCCCGCCCTATTGGCCCCCGCCACCTCGCCCCCGCCATCTGTTTCCCACCACTTCTCCCCGCCACATCTACCCCGACTCACCTTCCCCACCACATCTTCCCCGCCCCTTTCCCCTCCACTCTATTCTCTTCCACTCCACTCTCTTCCACTCCACTCTCTTCCACCTCATTCCCTTCCACCTCATTTCCCTCCACCCCTTTCCCCTCCTCCCTATTCCCCTTCAGCACATTCCTCTTCACCTCTTTTCCCTCCACTCCATTCCCCTCCACCTCGTTCCCTTCCACATCATTCCCCTCCAACTCATTCACCATCACATCCATCCCATTCCCGCCATCTCTTCTATCACAGCCTCCCACCCTTTACACTTCACAAGATCCTACGGGCTCTGTTCCTCCTGCCTGCCCCCTTCCGCCCCGCCCGCGCCCCTCCCCCGCCGAGGCCCCGGGCGATGCAGATCCGTCTGCGCCGCAGGTTCCCTCGCGCGCCGCGACGGTGACGCGGCGCCTAACGCGATTTCAGCGGCGCCTCCCCCCCCCTCGCACGACTCAGCCACACACGACGCCGCCACGCCGGAAGGCGGGCCTAAGAGGATTCAGACGAACTTAGAAAAACGGGCGTGACCTAAAAAACGACCAAACTAACACGTGCAGCCATTCGAGTCTATCGATTAATGTCATAAAATATACTCTTAGTAATGACACTTGAAAAGTTGAAAACACTATCCTAAATGAGGAGCAACTAATCAAACAGCATTTTAGCCACTGGTGGAAATATTAAGTTTAATATGAAATTGTGTGGTTTTTAATGCGCTCTACACGCCTCTTCTTTCAGATTTCTTCAAAATGCATTTAATTTAATGTGTTAAAATGCATTTTGAAGAAATCTAAAAGCAGGAACGTGTAGAAAGTATTAAAAACTACACGATTTCATATCAAACTCAATTTTTCCCACCGGTAGACAATATGCATTTTGATTAGTTGCTTCTCCAATATTAATTTCTAATATATAAAGTACAATATTTTATTTTGTTATCAAACATTTCGTTTACAAAGGAAAAGTGTAATATGACGTGCGATCACATACTACCAGTCTTTTATTGTTAGTAGAGAGTGGAGAGAGATGATCTAAAATATCAGATTAATAATACGCATTGAAAAAGCAAAGGAAAGATTGATTGGGCTCTGTCTTCACCAATAACTTTCTTGTAATTCAGATGAAACATCTTGCGACACAATAATTCACTGATATTACAATGTTTTTACTAACTTGCATCCAGCGTAATACTTGTTTCATTACATGGTCATTGTAGTCTGGGATGGTGCCAGTCAATGTCTTATATCTACTCTTCAGAAATCTTTCTCCTCGATCTGTGTAGTTCGGACAGAAAGAATGCCGGATAAAGAAGAAAGCAGTTACAGACCAAACAATAGCCAACATCGGGGAGACTCAAAGAAAAAAATGGTGTTTGTTTAAGAAAACGTGCGCGAAATGAAGTTTGTCTTTGTACAGAAGCAATGATTCGCAGAACGAATAATAAAAATTTCTGGAAAACGAGTTTCGACGAATGAGTTACAGCTCGTGAATGTAAGACAGAGACAGACAATGTGGGTAACAGACTTAAAGACAGTTATGCCACTGAGAATAGAGGTCGATGTAAGGGCAGAAATGGAAATAAAGTCAAATGAAGGAATGCGAACGCAAAAATTGTTCTGAAAGGGCAAGAATCTTACCTGCGGTAGTTCTGCTTAAATTATTTCAAGCTCACGAGTTTATACTGAATTCCAGCTCGTGGTCTCCATACTCTGTGGACTCCCAACGGGAAATATCTTGATTGAGGATACCTTTAAATGAAATGCTGCCTTCACAATATTCCTTTGTGATATTTATGAATCAGGCACATTTCTCTACAAAGTCAGGAATCATTTTCATTGCTCGCAAAATTGCTATTAGTTTATTTCGTAATATATTCCATTATTACGTAATCTTCCTAAAGAATAGTGAATCATTCCAACCGTTTCATACCATTTCTCTGTGGCATTCTCCTTATGGGTATGGAAGATGAAATAATAAACGTCCAGTTTTCCTCTCATTATTTCGTTGTAACAAACGTTTTAAAAAAAAGATGCCTGTCGCTGGAATTACTCTGAGAATTACCACTGGATTCTTCATTAAAACCGCCATTTATGAGTCAAGAATTCTTTTTGATTCAATAATGAGAAGCAGAAACAGTCCTACGTTGTAATAAAATTTTAATGAATTTTCACCCAGTAGAACCACGATTCATCCGACCAAGAAGGAAAAAATATCGGGAATTGAGTGAACATTCCTGATTTCTGAGAATACACAACAGAGGCTCAGGAAAAATCTAGGAGTTATTGAAAGAAATGTGAGCAAAACTTTCTTCTACCCGCCTTCCGCCGACACAGGAACGAATTGAGTACTACAGCGATGCGATTAAAAAGCTTTATGTTCCAAACAAATACTTCTCGTAATAGAACTATCAGCGCCCGTGGCGACTATAAAGGAAATCCTTACGTTCCGAGCGGGCCGATTCCTCGGAGGTCGCAAGTTCGATTCGGCCAGGTGCCAGAAATTTGCTTAACATGCTAAAGATCAGCGAGTTTGTAGGGTTTCTGCGAATTGAGTTCGTCGGTCATCTGGTGATAGGTGGTCTGTCTTTCCAGGATGAATTTGAGCTTGAATTTTAGCACCATTTGAGCACCTCATTCAACAGGTCTTGGACCGCGCGTAATGTTTCCTTTCCATTTCCGTCCCTTATCATCTCCCTCTATCCGTTTTGGAGTCCTTTGTGGAAGTACGTCCCTTATGTTCCCTTATAACAATCCTTTGGGGAAGTACGTCCCTTATAACCATCGGCCGCTGGTTGGGGTCTTTGCCCTTTACAAGGAATACATATAGACTTGTTAAAAAATGGAACTGCATCATCTTCAACTAAAAAGGCGTCGTTGTACGCAAGAAAAGTTACGAAGAGCGGGTAGGAGTTGTAGCGGCGTTCATTCAGCGGCAGGAGGCGTCGCTGGGCGCGGATGCAACGGAGAGGCTCCGTTAGGCGCGGCGGAGCATCACAACATCCTAGCCACCCCCACCGCCACCGCCACCCGTCCTCCGCCCGCCCGCCCGCCGCCCGGCCGGGCGCTTCGCTTCGCGGAACGCCGCGCTTCCTCCGCGGCCCCTTTGATTGAGCGCAGCAGTTGGCGGGCGCGGGCGCGGGGGCGGGGGCGGGGCACCGCTGGGGCGCGCGAGGGGGAACTTATTTAAGGTGGCGGCTTTCGCGGCCGCGAGGACAAATTTATCTGGCGAGACGCAGTCGCGGCTTCCTGTCATCTTGCGCGGGCGGTGGTGGCGGCGGTGGTGGTGGCGGTGGCGGTGGCGGCGGTGGCGGTGGCGGTGGCGGAGGCGGTGGCGGTGGCGGTGGCGGTGGCGGTGGCGGTGGCGGTGGCGGTGGCGGTGGCGGTGGCGGTGGCGGGGGAGGTGGTAGTGGCGGTTGGGGGCGGCGGTGGCGGCGCGGGCGGCGCGGGCGGCAGAGGCGGTGGCGGCGGCGGCGGTGGGGGCGGTGGGGGCGGGGGGGGCGGTTGTGGGGGCGGGGGCGGCGGTGGTGGTGATGGCTATGTATATGCCCATGGCAACGGAGCTTGAATGGCAGTGGCGAGAAGAGGAAAGTGACAAAGGGTACGTCCGAGGAAATGGTGAAGGAGTCGCAGAAAGAGCAAAGAAGTTGGACAAGGAGTGAGTTTAATGACGGATAAAGTGGTAGCGTGAATCCTCACTGCCACATTAGCTTCCTTGACCACTGAAGTGTAGTTGAAAGATAACAGAACTTGACGGAAATAGAGGTAAGATCGAAGGAGTGCGAAAAATGTACATTCCTGTTGAAGAAGCAGTGAGGGAAATGGTGAAGAGATCTGAGAATATAACTGTCAAGAACGAAGAGGTTGATTGAGGAGACTGTAAGGAATGGTCAACTTGGTTACGCCAATAGCGAAAGGAATGATCTAAGGTCCAGTTACAGAAGCATTGCAGGAAGGGTTAAAACGGCCGATGAAGGCGATAGTGTAAACGATCCGGAAAGGGGAGGAGCGGATATGATTCGAGAGCAGCCGGGCAGAGGAGGAAGCAAGAGAGAGGCGGAGCGTGTTGGAGCACATTGGAGCGTGATGGATGGGCTGGAGGTGAGTAACAAGGAACGAGGGGAAAGACAGAGCGGACCGCGGGGGTCCAACAGGGCGGACGCGGTGCCCAGCGAAGTGAGGTAGGGTGGCGTGGAAAGGTGCGACGTGGATAGAGGCGTGGAGGAACGGGGAAGAAGCCAGAAAGAGCGCAGCTGCCACGGGACAGAGCGGAGCGAGGCGGAAAGGTGCATGAGGGTGCAAAGGGAGACGGTGCGCCTCGAGGAATACAGTGGCTGGAGTAGGGGGTACAGGAGTGTGGGGTGGCGTGGAGCGGGACGGGGAGATGCTGTGGACGGATGAGGGTGGGCCTAGCGGAGGGTCGGAGCAGACTACGGTCGGACGGGACCAAGCGGGATGAAGCGAGATGGATGTGCTAAGTCGAAGCGGAACAGAGTGGGGCCTTGCACCATGCAAACGAGTGGGAAAGGTGTGACGGTCGGCGCGGGGACAGAGCGGTGTAGAGTAATGTGAGGGTGTGTGAAGCGGGGATGGTGAAGCGGGAACCTGTAAAGCGGGAGGGGTGAAGTGGGGTAGCGTGAAGCAGGAAGGTGTGAAGCGAGGAAAGAAGCGAGAAATAGCTGCGAAAGAGTGGAGTAGAGTATCGTGAAGCGGGGTAGTGTGAAGAGAAGTAGAATGAAACGTACTAGCGTGAAACGGTCAAGTGTGAAACGGGCTAGCGTGAAACAGGCTAGCGTGAAGCAGGCCTGCGTGACTCGAGGTAACGTGAAACGGGCTAGCATGAAGCGGGCTAGTGTGAAGCGGGGAAGCGCGAAGCGGGCTAGCGCGAAGCGGGCTAGCGTAGCGTGAAGCGGCTAGCGTGAAACGGGCTAGCGTGAAACGGGCTAGCGTGAAGCAGGCCTGCGTGACTCGAGGTAACGTGAAACGGGCTAGCATGAAGCGGGCTAGTGTGAAGCGGGGAAGCGCGAAGCGGGCTAGCGCGAAGCGGGGTAGCGTGAAGCGGCTAGCGTGAAGCAGGTCTGCGTGACTCGACGTAACGTGAAGCGAGCTTGCGTGAAGCGGGATACCGTGACGCGGGGCAGCGTGAAGCTCGCTAGAGTGAAGCGGGCAAGCGTGAAGCGGGCAAGCGTGAAGCGGGCAAGCGTGAAGCTGGCTACCGTAAAGCGGGGCAGCGCGAAGAGGGGCAGCGTGAAGCAAGATAGCGCGAAGCGGGATAGCGTGAAGCGAGCTAGTGGAAAGCGGAGTTGCGTGAAGTGAGGTAGCGTGAAGCGTGGCAGCGTGAAGAGGGGCAACGTGTAGCGGGAAAGAGTGAAACCGAAAACAGTGAATCGAGAAATAGTAAAGCGAGCTTGAGTGAATCGTGCTGGAGGGAACGGGTTGATATAAAGCTAGGTAGAGCGGTTTCCAGTGCGGCGGGTTGGCATTGGCCGGAGAGGGGCGAGGCGGTGGGCAGGGTGAGGAGAGAGGAGGGGGCGGAGGCGGTGGTTGGCGTCGCGTCGCGCCGGCGCGTGCGAGGGCAGCGGCTGGCCGCTACCGCCACCGCCGCCGGCTGTATTTTCGTTCTTAACGATTCCGCCCACGCGTGCTGCTCCAGGGCGCGCCGCCTGTTTACCCTCTCGCCCCAAGGCCGCGGGGAGGCCCCGCCCCTCATCTGCATCCAGAGGTCCACTGGCGCCGACGGGTGCGCGGAGAGATTTCCTTCGGAATACGAACCAGTCGAGCTTAAATTGAATAGAGTGGATGTGGAATAAGTGGAATTAAGGTTATGTAAAGGTGCAGCAAGAGTTGTAAGTTAAACAGCTCAGTATGCTGAGGTGGCATCTCTATGAGATCGAATCTCACCTAAAAGGATGTTTTTTCTTTGTGATTAGGGGTTGGTTGACAACGGCATACCACCCTGTCTCACATATAATTTCAATTCATAATCTTAATTTTGTTTTTGTTAAAACAATAAAATAATCATTTTCATTTATCTAGTTCAGTTTCAGTTAGATTCCCCTTAGGGATAAGGAAAAATGTTTTTAAAAATAATATATCGACAATATTTATTATAGCATATTTTGAGGTTATTGAGTACAAGCTGGTTACCTTAAAAATCAATAGATAAAGCATTTAAATTTGTATTGGGAGGTAGCCCAAGTATACCAACTTATAAATTGGATTGATTGATTTCCTATCCTATTCCAATTTTATGGTATATTTTCGATCTTGTAACAATAATATTACAGTGTGTTTGAAAGGTGATTCTCACCCGTCAAGATATTTTTCTAGTCGCGGATCCACACGCGTTGATGTTTTGATAACTTTTTTAACATAACAGACCCAGTTACACAGAAACTCATTGACCTCTACGACATGTTCACAAGCGACGATGGATGATATCTACCGTTAGAGTAATATTCTGACGCACGCGTTTACAAAACTGTCAAGATTGTTAGGACAAGTGAGGTGTCCGAGAAGATTTTTCATCGTTTAATACCTAAAAACTCTCATCTGAACAGAAGTCTCCTTATGTTTTCAGGTCTCGTTTCATCAAGCTATACTTTTGGTAGAGCCTGACCCCCTGCAAAATACATAAATTTGAAAATAAATTTGAACAAAGGAATGTAGCAAAACAAGCGTACATACTCCTTGGCCAAAATGAGCCCTGAAATGTACCCGGAAAAGTCTCCTCAAATAAGGAAACAATAATTTTAAAATGGAATTTCTCAAAATTTCGTGAACTGTATCAATAGTCATCGCTAAGGGTGCGGATTTGGTTGACCTAGAACACGAACAAAAATTTTCAATAAAATGCTTGTAAATGCAATTAAAATGTTTGTAAATAGCCCTAAACAAAGAAAAATTTGATTAAAACCCGTTCAAATGAACAACTCAAGTTCTTAAATGTATTACTGATGTAATCGAGGCTTCTTTCTTGGAAACGTTTGGTTTCTTTACCAAAAAAGCTGCTTGGAAACTTTTAGTTTTCTTTACCAAAAAAGGCAGCTTGGAAACTTTTGGTTTTCTTTACCAAAGAAGAAGCTTGGAAACTTTTGGTTTTCTTTACCAAAAAAGCAGCTTGGAAACTTTTGGTTTTCTTTACCAAAAAAACAGCTTGGAAACTTTTGGATTTCTTTACCCAAAAAACTTCTTTACAAAACAATCCGTCTTTAGTGAGTGTGGAATCGGTGGAATCGAAAATGGCGCTGAAAGACGTAAGAGGAAGTTTAGATTGCACACCCTCAATGGTTGACATTCGAATTTGTGAGTAAAGAAATAGGATACTCACGAATTGTGTGATTATTTGTTGCATCTCGTAAATATGCGAAAAATGCTTTAATATGACAGGAAAAGCTAAATATGACTTATTATTTAAATTCAATGAAAAATGCAAAAAAGTGAAAAAAATAGGTCATTTGCATTTATCGTAACATAAAATTAATATCTATACTAGAAGGAAATGTTATAAAGTGTAGAGAAAAAAATACATTTCATTAAAATCCACCCCTAGTCATCACTGATTTGAAAATCCTCGGTACTTGGCTTTAGTTAGAGGTAAAGGTATTCGTACAGTAATGTGTTATTGGGTCTCCAAATCCACAAGGGTACCAACTCTTACAGTTTCAGATTTGTTTCAAATTTGGTACGCCTGAAGTACCTGTTATATAAGTAAGATTGCCCTTTTTAAGGGCAAGAGCAAAAATAGCCTCGATGTTTCAGTGATTTAACATTCAGAAAAATCACGAAATTGCTGCTCGATAACTGAAAAAAAAATTGTATTATCACAGTCATTTGCAAATATAAGTATAATATTTACAGGTCATTTTGAAGCTTGTAAAGTAGCCGTTTTGAAATTTTGAAACAAACCTATCTTAGTTTTTTTTCTTCAAATAAACAAATAAGTATTTTAATATTTCGTAATTATAAAAAAAAATTCTTTAAATTTTTGAAAAAAAAATTAAGCACTCACGCATGAAAACCTAGTACTTTCACTGTTTATTCACTTGGAAGTGTTACCTCACGGCACGCGTACGGCAAAGTCCTTTTTGCTCCAAACTTACCCTAAAGACGTTATGGCCATTTTAAACAACTGGGACAACAAACTCGTCATGGATTATTTTTATTACATGGATTACATGGATTACATTTATTTATATTTTTACTTTCTCGTATACGTACGTATTATACGAAGTAATATACGGAGTAATATACGTAGTATAGAGAAAGTTATGTAATGCTGCGCAAATAAACGGCGAATTTTTGGCAGAAAAACATTCATTGCCGGGTTCTGATAACGATAAAATGAAGAAATCCAGTTGCTGAATTAAAAGAAAAAAATCCTTTAACACGTGGTGTAGCCAGAATTCCAGCTTTGTGGGTTCTTGATGCCGAGAAACCAATTGAAAACAAAACGTCCGTCTGTCCGACCGTCTGCCAGTCCGTCCGTCTGTAAACGCTAAACCATGCGTAAGATTGTTTCAAAATTGAAGATGTCCCTGTCCATCTGGCTCTAGTTTGTATTGGTATTTAGTTATTACTTGTCCCATAAAGTGCAATTGGCCTCGGCGCAGTTAGATCTCGGGGTTCCTAGTCGATCACACAACCAAAAATCTGCGATGTCTCGAATTAGCTTCGGGGCGTCCTTTCGGTAGAACCATCCTAGCATTCGCCTCGGTGACCGAGGGGAATCCCCGGTCAGGGAGGTCGGCACAGGGATTGAATCCGATCTTCTCAAATGGGAAGCCAGCGCGCTATGCCCTGAGCCATTTCGCTCGGTATTTATTTATGGGTCAATCCATTTTAAGTGATCCAGCACTGGTCGCTCGACCATCTCGAAAAAAACTCATATTTTGTACATAAATTTCCTTATGTTTTGGCTGTTCAATAGCATCTTTTATTTATTTTTTATTGTATCTGGTTTACAAATGGCGGCCATGTTTGTTTTACGCCTTGCGCCATTTTTCGCGTTTGTACAGGTTTACTCTTTTAAAAATTATTCAGCTCTGAGTTGTTCTTGCGTTCTAATATAAAAGGCATTGAATTCAGTATACTCTGGCCTACAAATCGAATTATTACATATTTACCTTCTATGCTTTTATTTGAGAAATATTTGCAACTAAATCTATGGAACGGAAATGAACCAAGTTCGATTTTCAGTGAGTAATTTCCCAAACAAGGAATAGAATCTCAGCCTTAAATTTTTCTGTGCTCTTTTACATAACAGTATAGTTACTTTTTGTAAAATATCATTGGTAAGAAACGATCCCCTTGAAAATTACACCCTCTTAAAAATTGGAATTTTCGATTTTTTTTTTCAACTGTAATATCTCTGTTGGGGGACCAGATAAAAATCTGAAAATTGCACACATTGTAGATCGCTATGATACCAAACTTCAAAAAAATTAAAAATTTCAGCTTTTAAATTTAACTTAAAGTATTTTTTTAAAAATTGTACACTTTTGCAAAAAAAAGGCTTTATTTCTACATTGAGGATAGATTGTGACAAATAGTAATCATATTATTTTGAAGCTATTTTAAGCTAAAATCCATTTTGATTTAAAATAATTAATTGTACGTTATTATTAATAAACTCAAACGTTGCGTAATCTATTTTTAAAATTACTTTACCTTAAAACAAACTTACATCTTGACATCTACGTTTGTAATTAAAAATATGGTCATTTTGATGTCAATAGCTGACCTGAATAATATAAATATAAATCAAAGATGCTTTTGAAAAGCCAAAATATAAGGAAATTTATGTACAAAATATGAATTTTTTTCGAGGTGGTCAAGCGACCAATTAATTAAATTCTGGACCATTTAAAATGGATTGACCCTTATGTAATAACTATTAAAAAAAGTTCAATCTGGCATGAGTGAGAGTTCAGGAGTTACAAATTATTGAAACTCAACACACGACTCTTGAAAGTAGTAAAAAACTCGCTTCATAATTCGATAATCTTCATTTGCCAGGCCACGAGATTTCCCTTTTTTGCTGTTCGAAAGCGACCTCACGTTTCAAAGGAAAAAGCTCCCGCTCTCCCGCCCTTGAGTACGTTATTGCATGAGCTCAGTGGAGCGAATGAAAAAACATTGAAGTACACTACTTGAGAGCGCGAATTCACAAAGCGAGCCAAACCCTCAAAGAGCTGCTAGTAACATGGCGTTTTGTTAAAGTTATACGGTGTGGGCGATATTTTGAAATAGTTGGAATCAAATTTAGCAGGTATATTTAATATTTAACTACATGAATAAGGTTGTCTTTTTCATCGTTCTTTCTATTTTGTTTATTGATTTGACACCCTAACAACCATATGAAGTTTTTTTTGTTTCTTACATTTTCTTTCTTTCCTTTTTTATATTATTGTTTTTCACTGGCCATGTCTATTTGTTCATTTAATCAGCATTTACATTTTTTGCTCTTGTGAAGTCTTCGTTAGCTTAGGCTCTTAGTTGAAGTATATTCCACGCGTATTTATTAGGGGTGTTCCACCTCTGAGTAACATAAGTCAAAGTCTTCTTCGATTATATATTTACATTTTTATCCGATTTTGCATAGGAAATTATCACTCAGTATTTTGTTGTTGTTTTTTTCCCTTTTAACTTTTGAAACAATCGATTTTACTTGATCTAAAATTCAAAATTCTTTTTTAGTGTGAGTTTGTAGGCTCTACAATGTAATATAACTTCACTATTTTGTTGAGTACACTACGTTCTGGAAATAATAACGGTCATATTTTAAATCACTTCATTAGAGAGTTTTTGCAAGTCGTGCATTTGAAAGACGTAACACGACAATTCTGGGGAGAATTGTACTGCACATGCTCCGGCATCAAATGACGGGATTTCGATTGTCAGGTCCCGTAATTCGCCCTGTTTTGTCGTCTACGACAAACTTACAATTTACGTAGTTTTCACCGCCACCACTTTCACCGCCAACACGAATTAAACACGAACACATATTGGTAATATGAATATTTTATTTTCATTACTTCCATGCTCATTGTAATAAGGCAGGAACCTAATGGTTCATTTTTTCTCAAGTTAATTCAAATATTTCAGGAATAAACTAACGTAACTGTTTAGGATTTGGAGGTTATGTATATAGTGAGACTATATAGATTGTCACGAAAAATTTCATATTTATCCATAGGGCGTTATAATTGCTAAACATTTCTCATTCCTAATATAAATAATGTAAATATGTTATAGTAAAATAGTGGGGTTGTCTAGGAAGCTATAATTGTCTTTGGAGATAGACAAGTATTACATATTCGTATGATACAATGAGATTTCATGTATTATTATGTATTTACTATCTTGTAATGCTAATAAAAGCAAAAATTGAGTCAGAGATACACAATGTTGCATAAGGGCTTTGGGATCCTGTTAGAGGTATTCAGTTCCAATGAGTTTTAACGTACGTTTCCGATTGTACGACATGCAAAAACTCATTTTTCTGAAGATACGTCATTTCCTTTTGACGATTATGTTTACGTACTACGACAATTGATTTTCCGTTTTGCAATAACTCTCTTTTATGATAATACTAATGTGCTGGATTATTTAATGCACTGTTCTCTTGACTCCGAAGAAATGTGTAAAGAATCCAATGGAACGCATGTTATATTATAAAACTTCTAAAAACAATGAGTGCGATAACCAAACAACCGCACAATCATAGACCTTTCAGGCAGTCGAGTTTGTTGCATCTTCTACCCAGAAAAATGATTTCGGTATTTTTCTCTAAAAATCATGAAAAACTGGCGTGATCGAGCGTTATACTTCTATTTATCTCAGGGTATTAACTTCCACCAGCGACTACCATGTCGGTCAGAAACCCATTCTTTACCACCCATTCTCCACCATCTTCTAATCTCTCAAGCCTCCCGACCCTGAAGATGGGCTTGAAATCTGATCCCATTTATAAAAACCCCGTCAGGGAAGTGGAACTTCCATCCGCTTCCTCAGTTTCTCGCTGTCACAACGTTAGTGCAAAGTAGGTTCGGAGAATAGACGGATGGAACCCGTGTGCCTCTGGTATAACGAAGCGGGTAACCATTGTCAACTATCTCGAATTAGCAACGGGGTATCATGTAAAAAAGCGCGGGTTGTCGGTTGTTTTCTGGAAGCAATGGGATATTATGATAGTAACCAAGTAGAAAATTTTGCGAAGTCATGGAGGCTAATTCAAAAGCTCCTCGGTTCCACGGAAATGTGGGTGTATGCAAATGTAGGCATGTTAAGCTAGAAATATTAGTAGGAATAACTTCTAAGAGTTTTAAAAGTTGTGAACTGTACACAGAAGTCTTGAAATTAAAATGTTAAATAGTTATTAAAATGTTATATAGTATATTAAAATTAGTATATTAAAATGTTATATATTTATTGTTGAGTGAGTCCACTATTTCTCAAAGAAGAAGCGATCGACGCGAAGTCCATGAAAACGTAACTGTGACGCTCTGACGGTGAAGACGTTACACTGAGATGGCTGTTAGCTCCCCTTCCCCAGCTGAGTCTCGACCTCGTAGAGGCAATACCCTTCACTCAGGAAAAACTGATGAAGGACGAGCTAAGCGTATGTGAGTGACATACGACTCCGGTATCAACCTGGAAAATTGGTCGGCTTTGAGCTGGCGAATCTGCCACACCCAAATTAATGGGTAGACATTCTTAAGAGTATTGCTGTCTGTAGAATCCGGATGCCAGTCTGACAGTGCGTGTTTGGGTATCTAATAGGGGGGAGGAGATAACGAAAAGCTAAGTGATCAACCCTAGGGACAGAAATCCCATGAAAACGGAAATGTTAATATGACAGCTGGCATCACGTACGTAACCTCCAGCATTGCGGCTTCGAACCTGCACTCTCCGCGCCGTCTGGCGATCCACCCACCATCAACCCCATCCCAGAGGCGGCTATTTTTACGCCAAGCGAGGTGAACGTAGGCGGTGGCGTTGTTTTCCCCCCAAAGCCACAAAAACTCATCCGCACATGAGGCGGCAAGGCGCGGGATCGAAGGGGATAAAGAAAACGCCCACGGACAGAATGCTGGCAAGCGAACAAGAGCAGGCAAAACCTCCGAGGCAGCGTTTGCACGTGCACCAGGACCCTCAGATTTGCGATATTTTATCTGTTTTTTTTATCCATTTCGACTGTGTACAGTATAATTTATTTCGTTTTCCTTGATGAAATAAACAATATTTTTTATTCTGTACAGATCTTTCATTTGCAAATTGGACGTTTCGTTCGTTAAGAATAATATTTCTCAGCAAAGCCCATTTATTTTTGATGAGGCCTTGCCAGTAAGAAATTAAAAACAAAATAAATGTCCTTTGAAAGGGAAAAAAATCTTTTTAATTTCTGTATTCAATACACAGTTTACGAACTCTAATACGGAATCTATTTTGAAATATTATAGTTAAATATTTCTTCACATTAACCTTGCGCTCTTTGATATCTCTGCTAATCGCCATCACGTCATCATGCTTTGATGTTGTGGGAAGTTAATATTAAATGTTAAAAGTTAATATTAAGCGTGAAAAATTAAAATTAATAATAATATTAAAGTGAATATTATTATTTCTACATGTCAACTCTATTTACTTACTAAATGCGTCAATGACATACAGAATATAATTTCCGAAACCATCATCAGGTGAAATTTTTCAAATGTATTAGAGACAGAATAATTAAATTTTATTGTAAAACATGATTCTCCTTTAGTCTCAGTGTTGAATGAATAGTCATTATTCAATATGAGATTAATTAATTGTATTTTAGCATTTAAATATCGATTTTTAACGTATTTTCGAATTCCATTTGGCTGTGCACGCGCAAACGAGAGGGAAAAGAATCGCCTCTTCGCGTAAGCACTACCACAGTGCGATGTGCCGTGCAGGGGTTGTTTACCACTCGCCGCTGCGCGCGTGTCTGGTGACTGCCGCGGGATCTCGGAAACAGCAGACGGACGGCCCGCGAGAGAGCAACAACCTCGAATGCGACCAGGCATCCCTCTGTACCACTTCCAAATTACTCACTTGCCAAATTAAAAGTGCTTTTAACCCGAGTTTTGTACTCATTGTAGATTAATAATGTACCGAGATTGGAAAGAAAAAACACCACACAACATTCAATTTTAACGAGTACGAAACAAGTAGCTTTGATGGTTGAAGCAATAGAAAAAGCTCTGCGTAAAGTAGATAACACTCCCATGACTTGATATTAATTATGCATTATGTTTAAAACCAAACTGCACTCTTAAGTACACACGATTAAAAAATCAAGGTACGTTCGATTCAAAATGTTTAATTTCACCCGCAATTAACAATTTGAAATCCGACTGATGTGTTATTACATTTTAATGTATCTTTTACTCGCAATAGTAGAGGAAATGGAAATTAATATACCTAAATTTAGGACAATAAATGTCAACGGGCTTTTCCAAAAAAATGTCATGGACCAGGTAACCAGTAACGTACCGCCACTCCAGAGCGATTTCAACAATTAGTATTTTTAAATGTCGCCCAGTTGCTCTGGACGCAGAGCTCGCAAAGACTAGTGAGCTAGTTACCTTGCCCGTGAACTTGCCATGCCAGCCCTAATCCCTCTTCCGTCTTCCCAGGCGCCACAAACTCACACACAAATAAATATGCAAAAAAGAAATATCAACAAATCAAACTCACCGATGTCCAACACATTAAGTAAATTTCTGGGCAAGATTGAACCTGCAACCTTCCAATTCGTGGTATGCTCGAGCCGTGAGGCGTTGCTTTGACGAACGCCGTTTTTTCTTCTTCTCCTCATTACAACCAAATTTATTGACATCTTGAATTTACATCGTTCAGAAGTTCGGCTGACAATCGCTGCTACCGGGACTGGCTACTGCGAATTAAAGAAAAGCATTTAAAAAAGCTTTGAATAACTGTCACAACGGGATCTTGCATCGAGGGTTAAACTAAGTGCCTTCAAACAGACTTCTGTTTGATCGCAGCTCCGACAGTAATTGGTGCCGACTCGGCGACAAATTGTGTCTATTCGTGCACACATCCGTTAAGAAGCGCTCTTCAAGACGTGGAGTTGCGGTGGGGAATGGTATTTTATCAGATCTTCTTCATTACACAGGAATTTTATTACACATCACGGTTAAATATGAGCCACATTTAATTTCAGGTGAATATTAGCCGTTTCATAAAAGCAGAAGACAACTAAACGGGAAAGGAATCGA